>JANAVB010021000.1:13070361-13120361 GCA_029216955.1 Iris pallida | reverse complement strand
CCTACTGTCCAAGAGAATTTTTTACATTACATACTTTGTTTCAGCAATAACAAGGGATGAACAGGCAGGTTTACATTATGCATTATACTGGCATCGAATTTATACTGATGGCATCGATGTACTAATTATTTACAGAGAGCAAAACACATTACAATCAAATAAAGTTTTAGTGATCCCAGGAATGCATCCGTAATGAGGCCATCTGTAAACCCTAGGAATGCACCCAGGACTCATAAAATCTGTGAAGGGCATCTGCAAATCAAAGGAATACACCAAAAGATCAAAATCATCTGTGAAGGCCAACTACAAATCAAATAAACGCTTCAACCAAACAAATCATAATCAAATTAATTATACTTTATTTCAAGTCCAACAAACTGTATAATCTACGTTACAGTAATTTGCCCAATCCACGTTAGTAATTCTACATAGAACCTGCATAATTCACAATACAATAATCCAAAAAATATCAGACCTACTCTAAATTCAAGAGCATATTACATTTTTCAAACAAATTACGAATCATGCACCGCAATGGTGCTTAGTACAAGCAAAAAGTTTAGTCTTACAATATTTCAAACACAAAATTTAGTCTGACCGCCAAGACCAACAAATATTCAGAACCATATTACAATTCAAATATTACTTCCAAATTGAAATAAAAGTTTCAAAAATCGAAAGATGAATCTTCATCTCCATCTCCATCTCCATCTTCTTCTTTTTCTTTTTCTTTTTCTTTTTCTTCTTCTTCTTCTTCTTCTTCTTCTTCTTCTTCTTCTTCTTCTTCCTTAAAATATCCTTCACCTACACCTTGAGGGACGGAATAAGAAAAATTATAGTCAGTCTGGACTCACTGTATATGTAGAAATAACATCTAGAAACATAAATAAAAGTATCAAAGTGAGGGCTAGCATTAGAGTGTCAATGTGCACAGTGTATATTTTTACATAGGAGTTTGGGCTAGCCCTATTTACTTTCTTCACGAGGGAAGGGAAATCTTATTCTTCGTCAGCAAATTTAACCTCTATCTGTTTAATCTTATCTAGAATCAATTTCTGGTTGTCGGATATAGTCTTCATCTCTTTGAAGACATTCTCAAAGTTTGTAGCAACAAAATTGTATAGATCATCAACCCTGTCCTTAGTGTTTGGGATTCCATAAGTTGATGGTTTTTCAGATGTTGATGGTTTGCTTGCAATTGTTGCCCGTTTTCCAAGTATTCGAGTGAAGGTTAGTTTTCTCATGAGGCCTTTGTTTTTAATATAAACATTCCCTGCTAAGCTTGGAACAAAATATTTACTAGCCATTGAGCATACAAATCCTCCAAAAGGGAGAGCTGTACTTGCAGTTGGTTTTCCACGAGATGCATCATTCTACTGAACATGTAAGAACCTATATCCATCCTTTTTTTTCTTCCCCATATAATAAAAAAAATTTACTCTTTCGGGATGGATGGAAAACTCATGTCCAGTAGGGTTGATTTTTTGACATACGTAGGCATGCAACAATTTATACAAAGTTTTTAATTGATCTTTGTATACATTTTGAGGGATTTTGGCACCCACTGATGCTCTCGTAATCTCATGAATTGCATCCCTCATGGAAACATTATCAATATCTTTTATATCAAACTCGAGAACTGGATCAAATTCATAAAATTCGTTGATGACGGCAGCATTTACCCTAATCAGCTTCCCTCTCAGAAACACTAGTTATTGATCCTATTCTTTTTCTTTAATTTCAGCCAAAAGATTTGAGTAAAATTCTCTTACTATTGTTTGGGAGATTTTCTCAAGACAAGATTTGTTCAGTTTCTCCAACTGATAGAATTTCAATATATCCAGGAAAGCTTCGTCTTCGACATCATCCATCTTAATTGATCTTTCAGGCATAACATCCTTTTTTTTGAAATATTTATTTTAAATCTTCTTAGATTTAGAGTCTATAAATTTTTTTACCTCCTTTCCATCCTGAGACTTATTTGATGATTGCTCTTCCTCTTCTGATGAGGATTCAAAATCCTCAGAGTACGCTGATGACTCTGTATTTATTGCCACCTTAGCCTTCGCTTGAGTACGCCTTCGATCTTCATAAGTTGAGTCTTCCGACGACTCTGTATCGAAGATAGATTTTTCTATCTTTGTCGAGTAATGAGTTTTTTAGCCTTTTTTGCTGGTGGCTTGGCTGCTGCCGCCGCTTTCGTCGTCGCTGCTTCCGTCTCTGCCATTTCGGCCTCTACCCTAGTGACCATAATCTTGGCTTTCGCCGCCCTTGCAAGTTCTGCCCTTCGGGCCTGTATCGCATCCCTTTGTGTATTCTTTCGGAGACGGTCGTTGTTTCTTCGGCGACATTTTGATAATTTTAAGCAGTCGTTTGGGAGTATTTGGAGAGGGTTTGGGAGAAGGAAGAGGGTTTGAGAGGAGAAGAGAGAAAATTCAACCGTCTTATATGACCTTGGGAAGTGGAAACCTTTGAGTCGTTTTGAGTCTTAAATTTTATAAGAGCACAAACCTTTGGGATTCTTAGACCCTAATTTTAAAAACTACTTTCCAAAATTAAATTTATTACTATTATTAATAGTATATATCCACGTGAAATCCATACATAAACTTTAAGCATACGAAGTTTTAAACGTATTCCGTATAAATTATTAAAAATTTGGCCCAAAAAACGTGGTGGAAACATGTTTAATTAACGAAATTTGACAACATATTTGAGAATGTGAAGTTTCTAATCTCAATATTTCCATTTTTCGAACATTTGATTGAATTTTTGAACGTATTTTTTTTTGCATTGAGCCGATCTATACTCGTATTTTGGCCATCCCGAATTTTTCCCGTTTGACGACTTGCTAACAAGATAATGTACTTGAAAAGAGTAAAATTAAAACACTCAAAGTTGTCCTCTAGTTTACTTTGTAATCATATTTAAGATAGATTTGTCGACAAGAACTTGACGCTGGCAGCATAATAAATTCTATGACGTAACAAGTCATTGATGGGGATATCGTCACTGATATATGGATTTGACGTAACAAGATTTGTTAATTGAAAAATAGATAAAATAGTTAGTCTCTTGCAGCCGAAACCAACTTGAGTTAACAAAATATTAGATTGCATTAAATCCCAGCTTCTTCGCCGGAACATTCTCTGACGAAGGATACAAGAGGAGGAAAAAAACTATAAAAAACTAAAAAAAATAGAAAAAATAAGAGGTCTACGCAAACCCCTCACTAGCCTCGCGGAGGACCTCCGTAAAGTCCTGTAGGGTACGCAAACCCGCCCTATGGCACAGGTGGCGTAACCCTTCCCTCTTCTCCAGAGAATTCTGTTCCTCAGGAGTGATCGACAACAGATCAAAGTTGGGCGCCGGATCAAGAGGTCTAGCAATGATATCTAGTTACAACCCGTAGGAGGTCAGGAAGTTCGCAGCCTATGCCAGCCAGTCATGGGCCGGAGGCGGCGTAGAGGGTGCTCCATGCGGAGAGGCTAGACGACGACGGGAAGAAGACTTTGGCTATGGTTCCCAACCAGAAGATTTTTTTGGAGCCATGTTAAATGTGCAACCTACTCAAATGAATGGGGACCCCTATGTATAAATATATACACGTTCCTAACCCACTATTCTTATTCCTTATTGGAAGTTGGGGATATTCAATGACCTACAATGACTCTTCTTATTCCCAGCTTAGTTGGTTGTGCTGTTTGACTTTTACATGGAAGGCCTGGGTTCGAGTCTGGTGTATAGGTTCTATAGAATTTTTCTATTGTTATCATTTTTTGGGTGCTATTATATGCTTTTAACTTAGTATGGAACAATTTGGGACGGGTAATGGTCATTCTTCGTGTTTATAACACGGAGAATGGCCATTCTCCGTGCTTATAACACGGAGAATGGTCATTCTCCGTGCTTCTAACACGGAGAATGGCTATTCTCCGTGCTTTTAACACGGAGAATGTCCGTTCTTCGTGCTTATAACACCGAAAATGGTCGTTCTTCGTGGTTTTAATATGGAGAATGGCTATCCTCCATGCTTTTAACAAAGTATGGTATATTTAGGACGGAGAATGTTCAAGTATATACAAAATATTAACCCTAATTTATTATTTAGAGTCTGATCTATCTAAAGATTTAATGTAATACAAATCAAATTAACAACCTAATATTATAAAAATTAAGAATTCTAATTATAATCAAATTTAATTTATTTTAATACACAAAGAAATCTGAGTATGATTAATCTAAACTAATTTTGAGTTCTTTTCTTTTGCAGCCTATAATAACACGAGAACCTTGTTAAAAAATATGGAAATCCTCTTAGGTCGATCACCCAGTTCAAGTGAATCATCATTCTCCTCCTCTCATGGTTCTGATCCTTGAAGGGATCCATTACAAAATCTACCAAACCATGTATGTACTTGAGGTCCCCATATAGCCGTACATTCCAGCATCCTCTTAGGTCGAGTACGTGAAGATCTATGCACTCCGTCATGATAGCTCTCAGCCCATTGTCGTCGAACATGCCAAACTTTACCTCGAGGTGCTCGAGACGAGATATCGAAGAGGCCACGGCCATGGCCTCTGACTTGTCGAAGGTATCCTTCTTGAATTCCTTCATGATCATGAACTGCGGAGGTGGCATGTTCCTCTTCAGCGAGGGAGGTTAGATTTCTCTCACTACGCGCCACTAGCTTGTTCATCGCCTCATCAATTTTCGAGGTTAGGTTAACCCTACGGCACCACTGGGTCAACTTGACGTCCGACCAGAAGCATGGACAGTAGAGCGCCTTCCACCACGTCCGGCAAATGAAAGACAAGCGAATGACCTCCTCAAACTACATCTCCGCTAGTACTAAAACTATGGCTAGGATCTTGTAACTCCACTTCCTCATTTATTTTTGAGAATTTAAAGTTTCTAATAATCATCATAAGTTTTGATTTGAGTATTTATAATTTTTAGTAAATATTTGAATAAGGATAATTGGACTTTTGGAGGGAAATTAGTTAAGGGCAGGAATTTTTAAATTTGAAAGTTTGTTATAACAAACTTGGGACCCACACTCATTCACTTTTCTAACTAATTTCTGAACTCGGTGAAATTTTTAAAAAGGAGGAGGGTGATTTTGAAAGATTGTTAGAGCAGGAGGGACTAATAGAAAAAAATTCAGAGCAGAGGGGGCTTAGTGTAAAAATTCATTTTCTTTTTTTAAAAACCAACTGAAGAGAGAGAGAGAGAGAGATAGCTCAGTCTCATTCTTCCACTCGATTTTCCTTTCTTTCGAGAAGATTCTTCCCTAAATCATTGGGTAGCCTATGTTAGCCCAATGATTATATCATGTTTCTGAATATGGCTAATCAATTGAGTTTAACATAATGATGTCACTAATATTCATGTAATCACTATCATGTTGCTACTTAAATTTAGCATTGTCCTAATATTAGCATTGTCCCAAATATTCTATATCATATTGCTATGCTTGTATCATGTTGTTTTGTTTGTCTAACATGTATTTGTAGACATGTTGTAAGCATGATCAAATATGATCAAACCAACACACATGCAATAGAGAATTATTGATGGGCCAAAGACGGCGTCATACAAGAAGATTTCTCTGAACTGCCTAACGACCTATCTGGGGCCTCGCTGTCGAGGGGGCAGCGCCCCCCGTCAGGGGTTCGGGGGCGAAGCCCCCGAAAGGTATTCAGATTTCCAGATCTGTTTATCTTTGGACAACTGCCGTCAGTGAAAAAGACGTCTTCAAGTCTGCTCAAATATTTGAAGAAATGCGTCATCAAAGGGCTCTTAGTTTTCCTATTTTATCAATGTATTTTTCATATTTATTGAGTCTAGGAATACGATGTACACTGCATCGTACTGGCAAATAGGCTACCCAAGAAACGTTTTCAAAATACCCTTTCATTTTGAAAACAAGCCCACTTATAAAAGCCTAATCTACTTCCTAACTGCTTGACTTTTCAAAAAGCCCAAAACCAATTTGCAAAAACCCTGACAGAACTCCAACAGAACTCGGCCAGAGTTCGTTTAGTGAACGTTGCTTTTTTAACTTGGTCTTCCTGCAGTTACGGATCCCAACGAGATTTTCTCATAGAGTTCTGCCCAAATTCTGCCCGAATTCTGTCAGAATTCTGCCTTTGGAAAAACTATAAATAGAGAAGGATTTCGATCATTTCAACTCACTCATTCACTTTCATATCTCTTCTCTATAAGCCTACTACTTCTTCCAAAGTGTTCTGAGCTATTCATTTTCAAATCCCAAGCCAGTTACAATCCTCTAGTCGATTTGCCAGTGCGGTACGGTCTAGAAGTTTCAAGAGTGGTTGTAATCAGAGGCTTGATTGAAGAAAGACTCTTCGCAATTGAAGTTGGTCGAGTACTTCCGATCAAAGCTCGCGTTGTAGAAGTTGCAAGAACTTCGGATGAAAACTTGTGGTGATTTTCCATAGTAGATTCAACTGGAAGCTAGAGTTCTTTCGACTGGACTAGTCCTCACAAGAGGGAAACCCGCATACATCCTTGTATTTGCGTTTGCTCTCTACTCTCTGCTTTTCATTTACATATCTGTGATATATATATTATCTGTGATCTTGTTACTAATATTTTTTTAAATAGCTAATTTCCGTTGCCTACTCTATTCACCCCCCTCTAGAGTATTACGCTTTACAACTCGTTCCTACAATCGGTCCTACAATTGGTATCAGAGCGGGTGCTTGGTATATATATATTGCTGCTCATACCAATTGCTCCTACAATTGGTATCAGAACAGGCTCTGCATCTAGACATATTATATTCTGATCCCAATTGTTCCTACAATTGGTATCAGAGCCAGTGCTCCATCAAGAGGTATTATATTCTGATCCCAATTGCTCCTACAATTGGTATCAGAGCAGGTGCGCTCTATAGAGCTATCAGAGCAGGTGCTCCTTCTAGAGATATTATTGCAGGTGCTCCTTATAGAGATATTATTGCTTATACCAATTGCTCCTGTACATGCTCATGTACTCACCCCAGCCGGTCACATAGGCTAGTGGTATTTCGAACATGGTGCACTTGTCATGTCTTGTACTTTAGGATTATAGTTTCATTCATGTACTTTACATTTCCTGTACTTTACATTCCTGTACTTACATTCCTGTATTTTTATGTTCATTTCCTGTACTTTATAGTTCATGTTCTCTTGTACTCATCTCCATATCATGTTCTTATTCATTACCTAGAACTGTACTTTGCTCCGCTCCTGACTAGGATATATTGCAGGTGAGATGGAGGCTTTGTGTGATATATACTATGACCGAGAGCCAGTAGATGCAGTAGAGCCAGCTGGAGTTGCTCTTGACTTAGAGGCTGAGGAAGCCTGGAGCATTACCTTTAGTAGTTTCTATTCTTCTTGTATTGAGACTATTAAACTTTACTTTCATTTGCTGGAATGTAATAACTTTGAGACATATGTCTGGATTTAGGATTCATTTATAGATGCTGTGATTTGTATTTGTCATGTTTATCTGGTTAGAATTCACTAGATTGGTACAGCTTACTTCGTCGTGTCTAACGACGAAGGCTGGGCGTGTCCGACTCGTGTCCGATTATTCGGGAGCGGGTCGTGACAGATCTCCTTGGGGATATTGACCCATCCATAAATGTAGGTTTTGCTCTTCTCCATTTTGAGACTATTCTGAAGGGTTGTGAATTTTAAATAGTTTGGCTGTTTAGTTTTGTTTTGAATCTATATAAATTAGTTTTGAAGGCTGGTGAAGATGAATAGTTTGGTTGTTTGGCTGTATAAATAGATTTTAAAGGGTTATGAAAAAAGAAACCAATTTTTCGTATCTCCCCCGGGCCACTCTTCTTGTATAAATGTCTGTCGATCACCATTAATTATGGTGAATGGCACTGATACTGTAAATATGAGAGGAATTTGCACCGCCACAATTCATCTTAAAGAAGGTAAAATGTCATCAATGTGTGGAGAAATGTCAAAATCTTTTGGATATGATTATACCGAGATGTTGTATTAATGTTAAGATATTGATATCATATAAATATGAAAAATACAAAGAAATGCATGCATGCATGCATGCTAATGTCAGAAGAACCATTCACCCCATGACTGGTTGATGAGATCTAAGTCACTATACATCTCGTATCCACGTTTCCCTGGGATTACATCATCAAAGGTTCATTTAAACGTCTGTATTAAATCACAAATTTTCCTGAGGTCGTCGTTGAAGTGCACGTTAAAGCACCCACATATGTCGAGCACACGAAGTCCCTTGCAGTTGCATATGATAGATCGCAGCGTGTCTCCATTGAACATGCCTGAGACCATCTCTAGGTGCTCGAGACGCGACATCGAATCGGCCACGGCCTTGTCCTCCGTCTCGTTCACTGTGTTCAGCACGAATCTGTTCCTGACCATGAAATATGGAGGAGGCATGTTCCTCCTCAGCTTGACCAGACGATGGCAATACTTGTCGGCGGAAAATATTTTAATCAACGTGATATAGAGGCAGTAGCTAATGTCGAATTCTTCCAGCACTGAAAGAAACTCCAAGCGTCTCACAAAAGCTTCATCACTCACGTCGCACTTTGGAATACGCAGCACCCTTAAAAATTTTCCACTGTATTATAAAAAGGAAAAAACATCAATAGAAATTAACAAAGTATACGTATAATTTTGTAATGGAAAAAGTAAAGTATTAGAATAAGACAAAATAAAATTTTGCACAGGCCTTAAACATGCAAAAGGGAAGGCTGCTTCGTCGAGCTTGTACGCGGAGAAGGACAGTAGATATCCCCCACTGCGAGCCACGAGCTTCTTTACGGTCAAACTAATCTTAGCGGTTCGCTGGGCCCTCCGGCACCACTGTTACAAGTCCACGTTGGACCAATAGTCTAAGGGACTGTTGAGCATCTTCCACCACGAACGACAAACTGGGGCCACGTTGCACATGACCTCGTCCGTCGGCATCCCCGACAGTACCAGTATCATCGAGAGAATCTCCGTAGGGATGACGGCCCATCCGCTGCAGTTGATTTTGCTCTTGATCCTCTCCATTGCGTCTCTTCTTCTTCTCTCTTTTGTTTCTCTCTAGTCGGATGGGTTCTTTTCTTTGGAAAAGGCTATTTAATCCGCTCGTTTCAGGGATGTAACCCGCTCGTGGAGGGGTGTGACCGAACAAGGAAAAGACTATTTGGAAATAACAGTAATGTCACTGTATTAATATTAGTTTCAATTATATTGTAAATTTTAAATTAACAGAAATGCCACTGTAGATTTAATATTAATGCTAGTTCCAATAATATTGTAGATTATAAATAAAAAGAATAGAATTTTAACTTTAACTACTTTTAAGTTGTGAATTTAAATCTAAGTTTAAATGTAAAATCAAAAACTAATTTAAATTTTAGTATTAATATTAGTTTCAATAATATTGTAAATTTTAAATTAACAGAAATGCCACTATATTAGAAACCTAGCTTGTCACGCCCCGCTCTCGTAGGAGCGATCGTCGTCGCACAGAAGTCCCAAGCAGAAATATTGAATAACAACAACGAAAAATTAAATACAAAACACAAGTCATTCAAAATGCGCTTTATTGATATTGAAACAAAGATTACAATTGTGGCGCGAGGCCAAGATTACAATCACTCAAGCTCAATCTTCTCATATTACAAGTCACTCTGCTCTCTCTCATCTCTCAATACAATTTGAGCAGACCAGCAGAAGTTTCGGATAGGCGATGTCCATACATTAAATAGGAAATCCTCAAATAAAAATCCTATTATATCTAAAATAGCCCAACACTAATTATGGACATCCAAATCAAATTAAATTAAATATTTAATCAGATTTGGACTCTATAAATATGTTATTACCAAAACTAGACTGGACTCCAACAATCTCCCCCTCCAGTCTGATGAGAGGGTGTTGACCCCATGGCTTCTCAACTGGACTCCAAGCCTGTCGTCATGCGACAGAGTTCCTGCTCCCCCATACCACTGATCTTCGATCGCCCGAGCTGCTTTGCATCTTCCTTCGTCTCCAGCTCCTCGACCATTACGTCGATGCTAGCTGCCATGCGTAGCACCTCTTGCACTACTGGGATCAGCCTCACCGCAAGTTTCGGCTGCCTGTCCCCGACTTCTGTCTTCCACTGAAAAGTGTTAACGTTCCGACGAGCTTTTTCATCCTTGGCCGTCGATGACCCACAGCTCCACCTGAACTGTGTGAATAATGATCTTTCGCCTCAGATTGAGTTTGCTGCAAACCTTGATCTCCTTCCTGGCTTCGAACTGCTAAAATCGATGTCGCTCCGTGAAGCTTTGGCAAACCACCCGTCGTCAAAACCGGATCCGTAGAGCAACCCCCAACTTTTTAGTCCAGCTGTCATGGGACCGACAGACTGACCCTCAATCTTTGACTCACCACCATCCGTCGATTTGTCTCGACGAACCGAATCCTCCGTATCCCTTAAAGCACCTAGAAGCCCCTCCTCAGCAAGTTCTCGACGATCCACCTTCTGTCGAGCACCCCTCGAGCCTCCATCCGGTGTCTGTGGTCTACTTGTACAGCTCAGCGGCTTGAACCTGTAAATGCCACAACACAAATCTCTCCGAGCCAGCTGTTGGAAACCCTTCGCAAGCATCCAATCTTTGTCCCCAAACAGACTACGACATCCATCATCTGCCAGCCTCCCTACCGAAACCAATTTGTAGTGCAAACTTGGTACATGGCGCACACCCTTGAGAATGAGCTTCTCACCGAGCTTTGTTGTCAAGTGCACATTATCGATGCCTACAACTGCAGCTGTCCTCTTGTCGTCCATCTTCACACGTCCAAACCTGCCGCTGACCTACAGTCCCGACATGTTTATAGTGTTTCCATTGCCCAAGTCATACTTTATATGACGAGCCTTGAGATCGTGGGACTAAGTGACTTGACAACCGCAGACAACAGGGGACACTGCTTGCTATGACTTCGATAGCCCAACAAAACTCTTGTCTAACGTGTTCATGCAACGACTTGACAAGCAAGGGCAACGTCAAGCCTTACATCGAGGGAACGTGTTGTGCACGCGTACTACTTGAACAATCAAGTTCTTTGGGTACCTAGACTTATGCCACAAGCCGTGCAATATGACTTAAACTACGGGACAAGCGAATGTTAATATTAATGCTAGTTCCAATAATATTGTACATTTTAAATAAAAAAGAATGGAATTTTAACTTTTACTATTTTAAGTTGTGAATTTAAATCTATGTTTAAATATTAAATCGAAAACTAATTTAAATTTTAGTATTAATATTAGTTTCAATAATATTGTAAATTTTAAATTAAAAGAAATGCCACTGTATTAGAAACCTAGTTGATGTCACGTTGCTCGGGCTCGGTTAGTGTTCGTCTAAACTCGTACGTGAGAACTAGTTATTAGTAATGAAAATCAAAAATTAAATTTTAACTTTAACTATTTTTAAGTTGCGAATTTAAAACTTGTTATTAGTAAAAGGAGCTATTGAAATAAAAACTAGTCGAGCTCGATCCTTTCTCTTTATCCTATCTCCCTCTCTCTTTCTCTCTCTCGGGTTCTCTCTCGCAGATTGTGTTCACTAATACCATATCATTAGAAATAATTACACAATAGTAAACGTAGTATTAAATGCTACTGCATGCTTTATCCTACACAATTTAATAATACATGTACACAGAAGATGAGAAGGTTGTGTTGTTGGAAGTTGTTTCTTTAAAATTATGCTTGCTTTTAGGATCACTCAAGCATTTTCATGAGCCAATAGAAGAGGGCCACGTGGCGGAGGTACAAAGAAGACGAGAAGGTTGTATTGTTGGAAGTTGTTTCTTTTTGAATAATACTATTTGTACCTCCAAATTGTACCTTCAAACCGTCCCTCCTTACGTGGAAGCTGACGTGATATGTTGATATGGCAGTTGACGTGGCAAATTTTAAAATTAAAATTAACATTAAAATTAATATTAATATTAAAATTAACATTAATATTAACATTAAAATTAAAATTAATATTACCGTTAACATTAACAATAATATTAATATTAACATTAACATTAACATTAATATTAATATTATCATTAATTAATATTAACATTAACATTAAACTAATATTAATATTAACACTAAATTAATATGGACAAAATTGGATAATTAACATTTTGGGTTAAAATTTGCCATGTCATCGGTCATGTCAGATGACACTTAATATTATTTAACATGCCACATCAGCTGCCACATAAGGAGGGATATATTGGAGGGACAATTTGGAGGTACGAATAGCATTACTCTTTCTTTTTGTATTGTTTCTTGTCCTTCGTTTCTTCTGTTGGTTTCTAACACTCTCTATTTTCTTCAATGGTGACGTCACATGGAGAAACTGATCGTCGTGTGGAAGAATTAGTTGATGAAGAAAACTTCACTTCAAGAGCAGTGTCAGATGATTTGGATGATGAGCAAAATTTGGAAGCTGTTAACTTAGGAGACAATAAATAACAACAGAAAGAAAACAACGGAGGAATGCATCATAACGATGACGATGACATCAACGCAAACAACAAAATGTTATTTCGCATCACCCTTTCTAATGGATTTAAGAAATATATTATATTTTTACATTGATTTCTCATACTCATTTTGTTTAATTCTGTTCTTAGGGACGATGGTGAATCTCTATTGGATTTCGAGGCAGCGACGATGAAAATATATTGCAGTCTGCCAACATTAATAAAGACCTAAGGGATCTCTTAGATGAAGATATTGTTTGCTTACAGTTCAACTCTATTGAAGAAGCAGAGACATTCTACTGGATATATTCAAAAGCAGTTGGTTTCAGTATTAGAAAGAACGAAGTAAAGAAAAACAAATCTGGGATGGTGATGGTCCGTAGTTAGTATTGTTCGAATGCGGGATTCAGACAGAAGAAATATAATGAAGCACCTAACAGGGTTCGTGAGCCAAGAAGTGAAAGCAGAAGTGGTTGTAAAGCAATTTTTCGTATTAGGTACACTAATTCTATAAATCTGTGGGTTGCCAAAAATTTTAAGTACATCACAACCATAACCTGGAGAATGATTTTGAAACAGTTTTTTTGAGATCACATCGTAAGATATCACCCGCAAAATTGGAAAAAGCTAAGCTTATGGAGCAATCAGGGATAGGGACTGGAGATATATGGAATTTACTTGTCCACCAGAAAGGTGGCTGGGATAAGGTTGCATGGACGATAAAAGATTTATACAATGCTTTAGATAAAGATAGTAGAGCACTAGACGATGTTGATGCTACGACAATACTTATATTTCTTCAATCTGAGGGTATTGACCCAGATTTCTTCTACGCGTATAACGTAGACGAAGATTTCAGATTGACCCATCTCTTTTGGGATGAAGGTGCATGTCGATTCGATTACAAATTATTTAGAGATTCACTAGCATTTGATTCTACATATAAAACAAATAGAAGTCAAATATCGTTGGTGGTTCTAGTGGGTACAAACAATCATGCAATGACTTGTGTGTTTGGGTTTACAATGATCTATAATGAGACTGCAGAGACATATTCTTGGGTTTTACAAAAATTTCAAGAGTGTATAAGTAGCAAATTACCAGTGACAGTTCTCACGGATGGTTGCAGATCCATGAATAAAGCAATTAAGGATTTAATATCCAACGTAGTTCATCGAACGTGCTCATGGCATATCCTAAACAATTTAGCCAAACATGTACACCGAGATGGTTTTGCAAATAAATTACGTATTCTGATTAAAAGGTACATCGCACACTTGCTACTTTACCTTGAAGTATGTTGTTGTTACAATATTAAAACTTTAGTTACTGTCCATATTTTCTAAACAGGTACTATTCAGTCGAAAATTTTGAAAACCGTTGGCAGTAGATGCTAAGAGATTATAATATAGAGAACAATGAGTGGACCACTGCATTATACAGAAGGAGGGAGCGATCGGCGGACACATTCCTATGTGAAAATTATTTTGGTGGTTCTACTGCAACAAATAGATGTTAATCTATGAACGCATTTCTGAAAAGATTTTTGAATGAGAATCTGCCACTATTGAAGGCCCTTCAAAATTGTAATCACAGTTTAGCGGCCTTACGTTACGGCCAGATAAGTAAGCATGTCAATGATAAACTCTCAACACCAGTTGTGAAGCAAACTAGCATGGCTGAAATAGAAAATAAATTTGCCGTAATTTACACTAAAATAATGTTTATAGAGGTAAGGAAGAAAATCACACGTTCTGATACATATATTGTTCTCCACCATCATATCATAAGAGTGGCAGAAGTTTGCACTATCCAAAAGTATATATTGCCAAACAGTATCAATCGAAAGGTTACATTTGATCGGGCCGACAACATCATAAACTGTGACTGCTTATGGATGGAGACCAAGGGGATTCCTTATAGGCATATTTTTTAGCAATAAAGAGATTACAATTGGGAGATATTCCAAAGAACTTGATAAAAACTCGTTGGTTCATGGATTGCAAAGAGAGTTATCTCTCCGGGTCTGGCGCAGAAAGAAGATTCATCTACCCAGACAGTATTGAGAGCAGAAGGTATGATAATATTAATGAACAAGTTAATCTGTTTATGTATTATTGTAAAAAAATCAAACAAAATTGAAGAGAAGAAAATGGAGTTGATGTCGTCTATTCTGATGGAGTTAAAAAAAGGTGACCGATATTGGTGAAGAAGAATGGTAGCTGATGCAGTTCATGGAATGCATGAATCTTTTAAAGAGCCAAATCCGGTAGCAAAAAAAGGAAGGCCTCTCAAGGGAAATCAAGCCAGCCTAAAGTAAGTCAGACTATCCCCAAGCCTAGAATTTGTAGAGTTTGTAGAAAATCGGGTCACGATTTTCGTAATTGTAAAGTACGGAAGCGAGATAGCGACAAAGAGCAAATGGAATCAAATGAACCGTCGTTGACTAATTATCAACTTTTTTTTATAATTCTCCGTCAACTTAACAAGGAAAACGACAATTCTCAGTCAATTTTAACACGGAGGATGGTAATTCTCCGTCAATTTAACAAGGGAAATGGTCATTCTCTGTCCTTTTAGCACGAAGAATGGCAATTTTCCGTGTTATTTAAACGGAGAATTGACATTCTCCGTTGTTTTAAGACGAAGAATGTCCATTCTCCTGTATTCTAACACGAAGAATGGTAATTCTCTATGATTTTAACACAAAGAATAGTGTTGACGGGCGTACTAGCCAGTGCTCTATTGGGCGCATCAGTACACGGAGAATGGTCTTGACTTGGCAGAATTTGAAGGGGCAGATTCATTGGTATTAATGGCATATAAATGTCAGTAGTTGAGAGAGTTTGTTATCGTCTTACTTAGCTTTTCTTGTGAAGGGGCAGATGCATTGGTATTAATGCAAATTAATTGAATTGAATTCGAAGTGACTGCCACTTGGCGTATGAGTACGAGTTGTCCTTGCCTATAAATGGCAATAGTGTAGGGAGAGTTTGTTCTCATCTCACTTAGCTTTTCATGTGGAGATGGACTCGACCGATCCCCCGCCTTAGCAAGATACTTTCCTGTGGATTGTCGATCTCCTCGTTCGAAGAAGCTTTGGTGGTGAAGTCCTTCAGAAGACTGAGATGTGCCTAGTGGACTGTCCGTGTTCGTGCACTTCATCGACTGTGTGCCATGATGTTGGTTACTAGAAGAGCCCCAGGATTTGGGTTGATTGCCAACCCACACTCTGTCAAAGCGCACGCACGTTGATTCGCTCTGACTATGCACAGTCTTCCGTCTATGTACGTTGACGATGAAGTGATTTACTCTGACGATGCACGGTGTTCCGTGTTCGTGCACTTTATCAGAAGACTGAGATGTACCGAGTGGACTATCCGTGTTCGTGCACTTCATCGACTGTGTGCTATGATGTTGGTTACTGGATTCGGGATCACCGCGGCCCAGTTTTTGTTATGCTGGAAGAGCCAAAGGCTGTCGAAGGTGCCTGTTGCATCCAAAGGTCGGGGTCGAACGATGGAGTGATTTGCTCTGACGATGTTACGCATACACACGTTGACGATGAAGTGATTGCCAACCCACACTATGTCGAAGCTGTAGCTTTTAGGCTTTTTTTTGGTCGTAGGATTTTATGTAGTAGTTCAGACTTTTATATATAAAATAAAAGTTAAACTTTTTATGGTTTTGACACGAAGAATGGCCATCCTCCGTGGTTTTAACAATGTAAATGTAATTAAAATATAATTTTATTATAAAAGACAGAGCAGACCAGACGTTACAAAAGATACAGACGAATAAAATACAAACAGATGATATAGAAAGAAGTTCCTTGCCCAATTACATTATTGTTTTATAATGTCATTGCTAGGTTGGTAGTGTTACATATTCGCTTGAAAGCAACTTCTTAGTCCATCCCAACCTCATCATTGTAATCTTCTGGTGAGTATCATCATCATTTCCTCTCGGTATTTCGAAGGGAGTAGTCATCAAGCACTTCATATAATACGCCGTGTATAAGAGACAGTTGGGTGCCTATTGTTGTAGGCATCGTGGAGAACAATTCAGCACTGTGCTCTCATATTCCATCTTCGTCAGGCATCTCTCCCTCATCATATCAACTTTCCTCCTGACGATAGGCTCTAAGGTCTTCTTCATTAATTCTGAATCCAGCTTATCCTTTACGTACGTGGTTTGCCTCAAGGAGTTGTAGTGTGTCCAGTCGTAGGAGATAAAGTTGAATGTGAGCAGCGTATAGTGTTTGATGGATACATTAAAGAGTGGGATGAATATCAACTCTATGCCGTCCTCTAAACCCATGACGAAGTCTTCTACATCTGTTTTGAAAGTGTCAAGGGTGCCGGCTTTTGCTTCTGGTTCAATGGCACGTTCAACGATGTTCTGTTTTCCAAAAACAAAACACAATATCATTAGTATTTTTTTTTATGTCATTTTTCATCGGTGTACACATGAATATGGATTTTTCTATTTGGATTCTAACCAATGTGTAGGGCATCAAGAATGCAGACCACTTATGTTGCATGTCCTTTGAACTTGACTAGGCATACCTTCTTGCATAGCCTTGAATTTCTCTCAGCTTTCTTATTATTAGGTTGAGTATGTCAGCCTCCATGTCTTCATCGTTGAGTATGTCTTGCATGTCTATTGTCGACAGCTGGATTTCAACTTTATTTTCACCCTCTTTTGGCACACTCAAGTATACAATATCACTGCACATAAATTTAGTTTAGATTAAATTAATAGAGATTCTCAGGACATAATTGTGAAAAAAGTCTAGACAGGAAAAGAAAAAAAAAGGGGTCATTATCATCCAACAGACACGGAGAATGATAATTCGCCATCCAACTGACACAGAGAATGATAATTCACCGTCCAACTGACACAGAGAATGATAATTCACCGTCCAACTGACACGGAGAATGATCATTCTCCGGACAATTGTCACGGAGAATGGTTGTTCTCCGTTATGAATTGAACGGAGATTGGTCGAGTTCAGAATACATACTTTGGACTCATCTTTCTGGGGAATACGATGTCGATGTAATACTTCTTCAGCTCTTCATCCGCATCTATCCAAAGTGTAGCTCCCCTTCCTGAAATTTTTTAAAATATTTTATATTATTTATTTGATTTAAATATGATTTTTAGAATTTTATAAATAATTAATTAGTTAATTATTACGGTAGGTGACTTTAGCCATGGTTGAGTTTTGGAGTACAAGACGACTAGGAATCATGGCATGGAAGTGCAGCGCCGTGCCTTGACTAGTGTATTAGCCACAGTAGGGATGGATGAGCCATAAGTGTGTCCCAACTAGGAAAACTAGGCCAAGTTGCGACTTGACCTCCACAAAGAATTTAATTAAGTTATTTATTAATTTGATGACTTGTAGGAGACCCGGTTGTGTCAATTTAGCTCGGACTAGACCCGAACCGAAACTGAGCCCATGTATTCATATAGTGCATCCAAAGACGTCCATGTAGGTGTATATTAATTATATAAGCCAATATTTTGTATTTTATTGAGCTAATAAATATTTTCTGAATATATATATATATATATATATATATATATATATATATATATATATATATATATATATATATATATATATTTTATATATATAAATATATATATATATATATATATATATATATATATATATATATATATTATTTTTTATTTTTATTTTTTAATATATATATATATATATATATATATATATATATATATATATATATATATATATATATATATATATATATATATATATATATATATATATATCAAAATATTTATATATATATATATATATATATATATATATATATATATATATATATATATATATATATATATATATATATATACCATTTACAAAATATTTATATATATATACCATTTACAAAATATTTTTATATTTTAATGTGAAAATTGACCTTATATTGTTTATGTTGTCTGGGCTTCCAAGCCATAGATAGTGTTTACATTTTTTTTGGGACCTTAACTTATACGAATAAGTGGGTATGCATGCATGGTAGGCTTAGGCTCAAGCCCAAGCCCAACTTCCTTCCTTCCTTCCTTCCCCTGTATAAAAGAGAAAAGGGAACTACATAGCACCTTGAAAGAACCCTAGCCGCATACTATATTTTTCCTACTGCTTCTACGTACACTTCTCCCCCTCCTTCTTCTTTTCCATTTTCTTCTGTCTAAAGAGGCTTCCACCATTCCTAAGCTCCCTCCATGCCCCCCTGGCCAACGCCACGCGCGACCGACGGCCTCTCTCCAGCGTCGCCACGGCGCGAGCAGTGCGCCTCCCTTCCCGCGCAGACCTCCCCGCCCTGGGCCGATGCACACGCACTGGTGCTAGCAGCGAACCCCGACCAGGCTGTAGCACCTCCCGTCGTGTCTCACCACCGCGAACCAGCCTAACCTCATTTCCTCGAGTCGTGCCTCTCGACCGACGCTCGGCCATTCCCGCGGCCGAATTCGGCTACTGCCCTCTACCGTAGCCCACCTCCTTTTCGGCGAGCCTTCTCGCGCAGCCGTCCCGGTGCGCCGACGCCGGGACTGACCCAGCCGACCGCCTTCCCCAGCACATCGAGCACGAAGCCGACAACAACTCTACGGGGACTTGGATGTCGACCACACATCTTACACACCGTGCGATCATCATCGTCGTCGCTACCATCGAGTCGTCGCATCAGCCTTTACTCTCGGCCAGCCCGCTAATCGAGCGACGTCATTCGCGTATTAGGCAGCCACCTACTTGGACGAAGGAATCTCTCCTCCAGCTCGCTCGTTTCCTCGCCTTGAAGAATAGGATAGCAGACGACTTGTTGTGTACGCATGGAGAAGCCAGCAACATGAGTAGCCTCTATGGGTAAGATTACCTATACACCCTCTCTATACTGCACATGTCCAACTGCTAGATACGACTGATGCTAAGCATCTTACTATAGAATATGTTGGGTGTAGGTGCATTAGGAATAGGATTTGAATATTTCTTATAATCTAAAGCATATACATTGGTTATACATAGGCCAACAGTTGTATACAAATCATTTATGTATTAAATTTTATTTATATATGAATGCATGGTTTTGTAATCAAGGAGAGAAGCTAATATCACTAAGTTCAGTTACAATATGGATATATGTATACCCTGTTATTAGGGATACTATTAATAATGTCAATAGTTTTTCTTATTAATATTATTAATATTGTTATAAGAATTTATAATTAATATTTGCCACAAATATTATTATATTATATTTATGATAATTAAATAAGGCCTTGACTTAAATAATAATTTATAATACTTCTATATAATTTTTCAGATTCAGTTTGACCTAAAATGGTATTTTATCAAAATTGGGTTCTGACATTAAAACGATACCATGGCTTTCAAAATATTTACCTAAAATTGTATTTCGATATTTGGCAAATAAAAATATATGGTCTCAAATATGAAATATATCTTCTAAAATAGTTTATGAACATTTATATATATATATATATATATATATATATATATATATATATATATATATATATATATATATATATATATATATATATATATATATATATTGATTTTTACTGCGATAAAAACATTACATTATTATTATTTTATATGACTTGACCAAAAACTATATTTTACAAAATAGGTTTTACTTTAGAAACTATTTTCTAGATTTTCAAGTATTTAGTTAAAGTAATTGGAATAATAAAAGCATAGTTTAAAAAGATTATAATTATTTTTCCAAATAAATATATTCATTCATACATGTCATTTTATCAAATCTTGTTCGTGATTATCGTACAACCCTAATTTCTAATTTATTCATATCGATCCTAGGCTGATCAGACTATCCCGGACTCAATAGAATTATCGGTTTCACCAGCAAAGGACCTCAAGCGAGTACATCTCTGATAGTTTTTATATCTGATTATCTCTATGAATCATGTACGTAGGAGTGTTTTACATTGATATTCCATTGGTTCTTGACACGATGTTACACGAGATAGTAGTTGTAGATTCTTTACATGTTGTTCGTGACCAACTTATTATCGTGTTCGTGACCTGTTTGGATCCATGAGTACTGGTCGGGCGGAAAAATACTCTAGACATGTAAACAAACCCAAATTATTCGTGCCTAATAGCCGTCGCACACCTCACGTGCGGTGTGCCGGATCTTATTCTTGCCTAATAGCAGTCGCACATTTTATGTACGGGGTGCCGAATTTAGCCTTAGTCGTTTACATGTCGAAGTGGTATTTCAACTCACTAGATAGGTACAGTGTCTGGTTCTACAGTATATATTGCTGACTACATGTCTTCTCTGTTTTTAGTACTCACTTGCCTTGTTCACCATGCTCAGTTTTTGCCATGATTCCATGTTTATCCTTTTGTCGTGTATTTCGTTATTATTTACTGATTTATGGATTTCGTCATTTATTGATTCTGTTGTGAGATTGTACTCGTTCTATTCCTGACTGAAAACCAACATTTTTAAGGTTAGCCACGATCATTCTTAGCACTGGGAAGGCATGGGTATGCTGAGGTCAACCTAGATAGTGGAACTAGCTGACTTTACTATTTTGTGAGATATTATATTTTCTTTCAAATATAAATGTTATAAATATTGTAATAAATTTAGAAATGTGAATGAGCAATAAAGTTTATTTTGAGAAATTATTTCTGGCGGGCTTGACAGCGTTCTACCGCCGACTCTGCGGCGTAGGCTGGCTTGGACACGTCTTGTATCCGAAAAGCGGGTGCGGGTTGTGACAAGTTTTTGTGGTGGCCCATGCAGGTCAGTTTTTACAAATTGTGCGAACTCGTGGTTGTACCATATTAGTTGTACTACTGCAAACCTGCGACTAGGAAATGCTCATTCATATTAGGAATAATTTAAATTTAGGAGGATGACTAGGACTAGGAGTCCCATATTTAATTTGACAGTTGGGTAGTTAAGGTTGCTACATAGGCTCATTGAATCCTAAATCCTAGTAGATAATTTTCTTTGAAGGATGCACTATTGTATTCTGATTCAATAGTATTTCTAGAGTGAGTAGATTCGTAACCCCTCTTTCCGAAAGTTTGGAAAATATCCTTTTATTTATTTGTTTGAATTAAAATATGATTTTCGAATTTTATAAATATTTAGTATAGACGGCCTTAGTCATGGTTAAGTTTTGGAGTGCAAGATAACCAAGAATTTTGGCACTGAGAGTGTGGTCAAGTGCCTTGACTAGTGTTCTAGCCATGGTAGAGGAGGCTGAGTCATAGGTGTGTACAAACTAAAAAAACCAGGTCAAATTGTGACATAACCCTAGGAATAATTTAATTACTTATTATTAAGATTATTGGCTTTTAGAAGACCTGGTTGTTCCTAAATTAGCTCGAACTCAACCCAAGTCCTGGTGGTCATGTAGTGCGGCCAACGTCGTCCTTGTAGATATATAGATGTGTATGTATTTTGGTAGTCCATTTCTAGTATTGGGAATAATTTCTATAAATTATATATTGAATATAATATATGTATTGTTGCTATTTAAATTTACCTTTTCTTGGAAATAGGATAATCTCCTCTTAGAATGATAATTTAGGATTTTTGGAATTTACTTAGGCTATACCTATATATTTGTGAATAAATATATTCATAATAGGTAGACATAGTGCTTTATATATAGTTTTTCCTCGATCTTGAATATTAAAGAAATATAAATTTAAGTTTATATTTCTTTTACCATCGGTCATTTTCTTCCTAATCATGATCATTTGTACAACTTTATCTTGTGTCTTTTCTAAAAATTGCCATATCATGAGTTCGTATCACTTATATTCTTTTCCTAAGGAATTATTTTTAAAATAATAACTTCTCACTCAATTGTCTACTAAATCTCGAGTTTAGTTTTTAGATTCAAAAGCTTACTCTCAATCATTGAATGTTGAATATCCGTGAAATGAGGATTATAAGATTTTACTCATTTTGACTTCGATCATTATCCTTCATAACCAATTATTTTTCTTTTCAAGAAGCTGATCGTATACTTGAAGAACAGATACTTACACTTTTCTATCTTTAACAACTTGTATGACATTTTAAACTCCTTTGATACTCTTGGGGATATAGTTGGAATAATTTTGATGACTTGTGATGACAAGACAGCAGCGCACTGTTGTCACTTATTTGAATTATCGAGACTGCGGGTTTATTGCAGCCAGCAGCGCACTGGCGTGGCATGACCCCTAAGTTGAAATAATTTTAAGTAAGCGTGGGTGTTCAAAATTAATAAAACTATGTCTTGGTCATCTTCATTCATCCTTGAGTTGTTAGGTCAATATTAGATAGAGTTGATAGGGTGTTCATTACTGCCACATAGCTTGAGTTGTGGAACCAAGGGTTTAATGCATCTAGCTGTACACTGGCGAGACATAAATTCTCGGTAAAATGACTTCGATTATGTTTACGAGTTTCGAATACCCTAGAGACTACGTCTTATTGGCATGTAACTATAAGTTTTTAAATTGATTTGTGCTTATTCCCAGTCACAAACCTCTCGATAAACCGGTAATTTCCCCTTCCTTTCTTATCCTTCTATTTTCAGATTGTCACCTTTATTGTAATTTAGACTGGATTCCTAAACTTATCTAGGCTTTGGTTCTAAACTCGTGCCTAAATAATTGTGGATAAATATTTTAAGCATATCAAAAAGATTTTGGAATTGATTATCCTTGAACAATTTTGATCATGACTAGACTTCTTTTATTATACTTCGATCGAATCAATTCGTATCATTTTCTAGTTTTGATTTCATAATCATGCCTGAACAGTTTTGCTTAACTAAGTGACCTAAACAAATTTGATCACGACTAAACTCTCTTGACTATGATCATAATCGTGCATATATTTCAAATCAATTATTGTTAATGTTATATTTTGCATTCCATTTTGATCATGACTGTTTTGACCTTGTTCATGCTCGTGCCAGCTTTCTAATTTTATCATGCATGGATGGTTGCATAATTAAACCTTGACCGTGACTGTACCTTAACTTATATCTATGGGACTATAGCCTTGTTTAGATTACATCTAGAATCTTGATCATCCTTTAGAAATTCGGTCATAACTAGACCATGTTGACTGTAATTGGATCATACCAAATCGGTTCAATTTAAATCATTCTTAAATATTTGGTTGTCAACTAGACCATTGTACCGAATATTGATCGTGCCAAATCACACTCTCCTTTTGTCTATTATCTTTATTATTTTGATCATATCCATGATTACGCGTAACTAATTAGATCATGAATCATATCACTCCCTCGATTATACCATTCGTTGTTTTATTCATATCAATTAAAAATTTGGTTCTCGATTATTCTTCATAGTCATGCCAAATCGTGCTCTTTGAAGTCTTGAAAACGAAATATTTTTAAGGTGGATAGAATTGTTAACCCATATCCCTGCTTTCAAGAATTTTATTTTGTTTTATTTTAATAAGTTTTAGTTAGAAAATAGATTTTATTTGTAACCAGTATAGACTGTATTCGGATGACAACAAAATTTTTGTCAAACTATTTTGGATTTAGAATTTATAAAATATCGTTGAAATTATTTGCTAATATTAATTATCAATTAAATTCATTTTGTTATATTATAATTAGTTTGACTCAGTCTTGGACTAACAAATATATGCATTGTTTGAATAATATATACCATATTTTCCAAGTCATTTGATAAAGATATTATTCATTTAAATTATTATTATATTATATTTAGGTTCGATCAAATGTATTTTTTATATTTTAATAAAACCTAGAATTATTTTTAAAACCATCATGGATTGATTTTGATTGTTAAATCCAATATTTATTTAAATCTTAGAAAGATTTGATCATCCTAATCCTTAAATTCAAGGACAAAGCATTCTAAGGTGGGTAGGTCGTAAGCCCACTTTTCGTTTTCTTACATTCTCCATTTAGTTTATTTTAGTTTAATTATTTTTATTTTTCCAAATCAGGAAATAATTTTATTATGTTTCTATTTTTAGATATTTTGGAAAAAAAAAGGTGAGGAGGGAATTGCAAAATTTTATAAGAGATTTGATTCTAGGATTATTTGAATTACTATTTTATCAAGAGTTATATTAAATTCAAATTATTACTATATTATATTGTGTTTGCGAAAAATATACAGCTATAAGTATCTGAATTGTTCTTAAAAATATTTTGACAATTGATTTTATTATGAGGATTATTTAAAGCAATAGGTATTATTTTAGATAATATTTTATGAATGATTTCGGGCAGGATTGTGTCAAATTCCTAGATTTCCCTTTTCTGGAGTTTTAGAAATTTTATTTATTTATTCACATATTTTATTTGTCGGGGTTGAAGGCAGATTTCGTTGATACTTTGTTTATGATTATTTTTCTTAGCAAACTTGTTTCAAGATTGAAGAGGAGAGCATTTTAGAGCTTCAAACATTTTCTTTCTATTTTATTTATTTATTTGATCCATTTCCTTTATCATAAAGCTCTACTACCTCTCGCCAACCTACCAAGTCTAAATACCCTGGTAGTCCTTAAATTCGAGGACGAATTTATTTTTAAGGTGGATAGATTTGTAGCTCCCCTTCCCAAATTTTTTTCAAATATTTTATATTATTTATTTGATTTAAATGTGATTTTAAGAATTTTATAAATAAATAATTAGTTAATTATTACAGTAGGTGACTTTAGCCATGGTTGAGTTTTGGAGTACAAGACGACTAGGAATCACGGCATGGATAGTGCAGCGCTGTGCCTTGACTAGTGTATTAGCCACAGTAGGGATGGCCGAGCCATAAGTATGTCCCAACTAGAAAAACTAGGCCAAGTTGTGACTTGACCTCTACAAAGAACTTAATTAAGTTATTTATTAATTTAATGACTTATATGAGACCCGGTTGTGTCGATTTAGCTCGGACTTGACCCGAACCGAAACCGAGCCTATGTATTCATATAGTGCGTCCAAAGACGTCCATGTAGGTGTATATTAATTATATAAGCCAATATTTTGTATTTTATTCAGTAATAAATATTTTTTGAATATATATATATATATATATATATATATATATATATATATATATATATATATATATATATATATATATATATAAATATATATAAATATATATAAGTGCTATCAATATTAAATTATCATTTTATTTCATAATGTGATGAACATTTCTTAAAATTCCATTTTTGGGATTCTTAGGCTATATATAAACCTGTGCATTCATTGTATACAAATATTGGACTACATATATATATTCATTGGACTACAAATATTGGACTACATATATATATATATATATATATATATATATATATATATATATATATATATATATATATATATATATATATATATATATATATATATATAAACCTGTGCATTCATTGTATATATAAATATATATATATATATATATATATATATATATATATATATATATATATATATATATATATATATATATATATATATATATATACCATTTACAAAATATTTTCATTTTTTAATGTGAAATTTGACCTTATATTATTTATGTTGTTTGGGCTTCCAAGCCATAGATAGTGTTTACATTTTGTTGGGACATTAACTTATACGAATAAGTGGGTATGCATGCATGGTAGGCTTAGGCTCAAGCCCAAGCCCAAGCCCAACTTCCTTCCTTCCTTCCCCTGTATAAAAGAGAAAAGGGAACTACATAGCACCTTGAAAGAACCCTAGCCGCATACTATACTTTCCCTACTGCTTCTACGTACACTTCTCCCCCTCATTCTTCTTCTCCATCTCCTTTTGTCTAAAGAGGCATCCACCATTCCCAAGATCTCCCTCCGCGCCCCACCTGGCCAACGCCACGCGCGACCGACGGCCTCTCTCCGTCGCTGCCACGGCGTGAGCAGCGCGCCTCCCTTCCCGCGCAGCCCTCCCAGCCCTAGGCCGATGCACCCGCAATGGTGCCAACAGCAAACCCCGACCAGGGTGTAGCACCTCCCGTCGCGTCTCACCACCGCAAAATAACCTAACCCCGTTTCCTCGTGCCTCTCGACCGACGCTCGGCCATTCCCGTGGCCGAATTCGGCTACTGCCCTCTGCCATAGCCCACCTCCCTTTCGGCGAGCCTTCTCGCGCAGCCATCCCGGTGCGCCGACGCCGGGACTGACCCAGCCGACCGCCTTCCCCAGCACATCGAGCACGAAGCCGACAACAACTCTACGGGGACTTGGATGTCGACCACACATCTTACACTCCGCGCGATCATCATCGTCGTCGCCACCATCGAGTCGTCGCGTCGGCCTTTACTCCCGGCCAGCCTGCTAGTCGAGCGGCGTCATCCGCGTATTGGGCAGCCACCTGCTTGGACGAGGGAATCTCTCCTCCAGCTCGTGTCCTCGCCTTGAAGAAGAGGATCGCAGTCGACTTGTTGTGTACGCATGGAGAAGCCAGCAACATGAGTAGCCTCTAGGTGTAAGATTACCTATACACCCTCTCTATACTGCACATGTCCAACTGCTAGATATGACTCATGCTAAGCATCTTACTATAGAATATGTTGGGTGTAGGTGCATTAGGAATAGGATTTGAATATTTCTTATAATCTAAAGCATATACATTGGTTATACATAGGCCAACAATTGTATACAAATCATTTATGTATTATATTTTATTTATATATGAATGCATGGTTTTGTAATCAAGGAGAGAAGCTAATATCACTAAGTTCAGTTACAATATGGATATATGTATACCCTGTTATCAGGGATACTATTAATAATGTCAATAGTTTTTCTTATTAATATTGTTATCAGAATTTATAATTAATATTTCCTAAAAATATTATTATATTATCTTTATGATAATTAAATAGGGCATTGACTTAAATAATAATTTATAATACTTCTATATAATTTTTCAGATTCAGTTTGACCTAAAATGGTATTTTATCAAAATTGGGTTCTGACATTAAAACGATACCATTGCTTTCAAAATATTTACCTAAAATTGTATTTCGATATTTGGCAAATAAAAATATATGGTCTCAAATATGAAATATATCTTCTAAAATAGTTTATGAACATTTTTCTATATAAATATAAATATAAATATATATATATATATATATATATATATATATATATATATATATATATATATATATATATATATATATATTGCAATAAAAACATTACATTATTATTATTTTATATGACTTGACCAAAAACTATATTTTACAAAATAGGTTTTACTTTAGAAACTATTTTCTAGATTTTCAAGTATTTAGTTAAAGTAATTGGAATAATAAAAGCATAGTTTAAAAAGATTATAATTATTTTTCCAAATAAATATATTCATTCATATAGGTCATTTTATCAAATCTTGTTCGTGATTATCGTACAACCCTAATTTCTAATTTCTTCATATCGATCCTAGGCTGATCAGACTATTCCGAACTTAATAGAATTATCGGTTTCACCAGCAAAAGACCTCAAGCGAGTACATCTCTGATAGTTTTTATATCTGATTATCTCTATGAATCATGTACGTAGTAGTGTTTTACATTGATATTATATTGGTTCTTGACACGATGTTACACGAGATAGTAGTTGTGGATTCTTTACATGTTGTTCGTGACCAACTTATTATCGTGTTCGTGACCTGTTTAGATCCATGAGTACTGGTCGGGCAGAGAAATACTCTAGACATGTTAACCAACCCAAATTATTCGTGCCTAATAGTCGTCGCACACCTCACGTGCGGCGTGCCGGATCTTATTCTTGCCTAATAGCAGTCGCATATTTTATGTGCGGGGTGTCGGATTTAGCCTTAGTTGTTTACATATCGAAGTTGTATTTCAACTCACTAGATAGGTACAGTGTCTGGTTCTACAGTATATATTGCTGGCTACAGGTCTTCTCTATTTTTAGTACTCACTTGCCTTGTTCACCATGCTCAGTTTTTGCCATGATTCCATGTTTATCCTTTTGTCGTGTATTTAGTTATTATTTACTGATTTATGGATTTCGTCATTTATTGATTCTGTTGTGAGATTGTACTCGTTCCATTCCTGACTAGAAACCAATATTTTTTAGGTTAGCCACGATCATTCTTAGCACTGGAAAGGCATGGGTATGCAGAGGTCAACCTAGATAGTGGAACTAGCTGACTTTACTATTTTGTGAGACATTGTATTTTCTTTTAAATATAAATGTTGTAAATGTTGTAATAAATTTAGAAATGTAAATGAGCAATAAAGTTTATTTTGAGCAATTATTTCTGGCGGACTTGACAGCGTTCTACCGCCGACTCTGCGGCGTAGGCTGGCTTGGACCCGTCTCATATCCGAAAAGCGGGTGCGGGTCATGACACAAAGTACGAGTTCATCGTATTCCCTTCGTATGACACCCTTCCTCTTTAGTTCAGCCATTTTGGCATCTTCTCCGAATTTCGGAGCGACATTCATCTTCCGCTTTTTATTAACCTCTCTAACTGTATTCTTTTGTAACACTCACTTTTCTAAAATAAGGATAATTTTGAACTTTTATAATTTTGATTATTCAATATTAGAATTTAATCATGTTAATGATTTTAGGTGAATTTTAATTAAATTAATACTATTTAAAATGCTGAATTGTGATTTTGATGGTTAACTAGTACAACCCTAGAATTGCTAAGCCTAGAGACTAACCATGACCATGTGAGCCTAATCATGTGATTAGAATTACAAATTATTACTTTTTAGCCTAAGGACATTTTTGACTTTTAGTGAAAATGAATTTTGATTAATTAATTATGTGCTAATATATTTGTTAAGCCTTAACCTAGAAGTTGCCCTAACCTAGATATTAGTCATGAGCCTAGATATTAAATTAGAAACTTCCATCATGACAAGATTAGTAATATCTAGATATTATGTTAGTATGATATTTTGGTTAGATATTAAGGAAACCTAGTTTTGATGTGAGCCTTTGATTGAGCTTGAATTCATGTGGAGAAACCTTAGCCACTCATCTAACAATTGCAAAACCCTAACCCTAGCCCTTTCTAACAGCCATCAAGAGCCCCCTTCCCCTATTTAACATCTTTTCACAAATTTCTTGCCTCTTTTTAATACCTACAAAGAACCCTAATTTGTTCTTCCCTAAATTCATCCCCTTTATCCAAATTGATCCCAAATTGAGGCTACTCTCTTGCATTGAAATTCATTTCAGTAGAGAGGACTAGTGGAGGCTTGCTAGCAAGGATTTGAAGAGCATTTGGCCATAGCTTGTGGAGGGAACAACTCAATTAGGAGCCTTTTTATTGAGTTTGAACTCTTAATAGGTAAAACACTACAAACCCTAATGAATTTCTGATATCTTTCCATAGTTGCATCCATCTAGGTGTCCCCTAGCTGTAGAGTGAGTATGGTAGGATCTCGTGTCCATTTAGTATGCGTATCGGACACGTATCGATATTTTTTAATAGGTGTTTGATGAAATGCCTAAACCAATCATTTGTTCACCATTTTTGAAACTATTTTCATGAATATGTAGCCGTATATGGGGATTAATTTTACATTTGACTGAGTTGATTATGGTGAGATCCTACTGCCACTTTACTCTCTTGCACTCACTCACCATGCTTCACATGCGCTAGAACTCACATATGTTTGATTTCCCTTTCCCTCTCTCTATATCTATAAATATATGCAAGTATGTATGTAATGTATATATGTATACATGTTTGCAATGTAAGCATGTATGAATGTATACATGTATGTTATGTATTCATGTATGTAATGTGTGGGTACATGAATGCAATGTATGTGTGGGTACATGTATTGTAAGACCCAGTTTTCTGAAATTGGGATTTTCTGAAAATTTATTATTTTTATTATTTATTAATGGTGATTTAGTCATGTTATGAATTTTGGTGATTTTTAGTTAGATTAAAATTATTTTCTAAGTCATGGCTTATGACTTTGTGGTTTTACTAGTGTAACCCTAGTGTAAACCCTAGAGATTTTATAACCTAGAGACTAACCATGATCATGTGAGCCTAACCATAGGTTTAGAACATCAAATTAGGGCTTTTTAGCCTAAAGGGTATTTTAGTAATTTTCTAGAATTTATTTGGATTTATGTGATTTATTATTATTTAATTAGTTGATTAGTGTCATGTTAGTCCCTAACCTAGTTTAGCCTAATCTAGGGGTTAGCCACTAACCTAGAAGACTAAGTGTAGGTATTTACTCTATGTTGTAAATATCTTAGGATTGAAATATCTTAGATATTTACTTTATAGATATTTTCATGAAACCTAGAAATATCTACTTGGTCCAAGCCTTAAGAGCTAAGCTAGCAAGGTGTAAAGGAACCCTAAATATCTACCCTACCCCCCCATGGCAGCCACACCCTACCCCCTTCCATATAAACACACCCCCCTCTTCATTCATGCTATTTTTCCATTACACTAAAAACCTAGTTTCCCTACCACTTCAACCCTTCACCACTTAACCAATTTAACTCCAAATTGAGCCTAGTTTCTTGCATTAGACTCCCCTACACTAGAGGATACCAATTGTGGCTTGCTAGCAAGGATTCGTGAAGCTTTGGACATTGGGAGTCGAAGAAGGATCTCATTCAAATAGGCCTATATTTGAGGATTTTGCACTCATAGGTAAATACCTATAAACCTAGCTAATATTGTGATTTCTCTTCATAAATGCATGCATATAGGTATACCCTAACTGTAGGCTAAGTTTGGTGAGATTTAGACTTGGTTTGGTGTCCGTATCGGACACGTATCAATGGTTTTATATAGGTGTTTGGTGAAATGCCACATAGGACTTTTTATTCAAAATTTTCCAAACAAAATATATTTTCTGGTAGCCCTAGACATGTAGGACACATACCAACTTGACTGAGCACAAAATTTTATCGTGTCCGTGTCCAAATTGGACACGAACACACTGCTTAAAACACACTGTGACACTGCAAAAACCCCACTGTTAGACACTTACTGTCGTGTCCACACGTGTCGTGGACACGATACAGTGACCTAGACACGTACCCTGACACCTCACCTATCCTAGGACACGACCACGAGGCCCTAGGTGACACACACGTGGCGCACAAGCCCTCGACACGCGTGCACGACGCAGCACGACAGTGCGCGCGGCTCCCCTGCTGCTGCACATCTCGTGCTCGCTGCACGTGACACGTGGACACGTGCCACTTGGCACGAGGGTAGGGGCACCCTCTGACAACCTACCCATGAAGTTTCATGCGCCCACGTGTCGAGTCGGACACGCACGAGCGCGCGCACGGGGAATGCACTGTGCGCGCGGCTGTCGAATTTGGGCACTGATACGCGTGTCCCGTGTCTCGCACACGCGACGTGGACACGTGTCAGGGTGTCCTAACCCTAGCCCTACACTAGGTCGACACTGGGACACAACCACGTGGGTTGTGTTGTGTCGTGTCGTGCACACGAGCGACATGAACTCGTGCACGACACTGTTATTCGTGCGCGTGTCAGGAGTTTACCCGATTGAATGTTTTGCGTGTTTGGACACATAAATCCGTGTCTTGGTGTCGTGTCAGGCACCTAGGACACTAGGGTATGTTGTGGGACACGATTACCAACCAATAGGATCGAGTCTTAGCTTGGTTTCGTGGGTGAAATCGGGTTTACCCTTGTTTACCTACACAGTCCCAGTTTTCCTGTTTTTAGGATATTTTCCAGTTTTTGTAAAACGAATTTCAAACTCGATTTTGATATGAATAATCCATTGTACTAGTGTATATTAGTATGTATATATGTAGTATATATGTATATGTGAGTGTGGGTGAAATTTGAGGGAAAATGGTTGTGTATTTGGGTAGATATGTATATTTATACCTATGTATGTATATATGCTATTGTGTGTGTGTGTTTGGGCTTCCTGGTTCCAGGAACAGGAACCCCTCTCCCTTTCTGTCTTTCTCTCTCATTCACTGTCTCACTCTCTCTCTCATTCAGTCTCTCTCTCTTTCCCTTTGTCTCTCTCTATATATATATAGTATATATATGAGTTTATATATATATAGGTATATATATATATATTGATATATGTATATTTGTATTAGTTTTCCTATAGTGATGTTATATAAATATGTGTATGTGAGTTGTATAGTATATAGAAATCCTATTTGGGTATGGGTATATACATATTGACCCCTATATATAGGTATAATGTATAGACCCTATTATAGGTGTAAACCTATGAACCCTATAGCCTTGACCTAGGAATACTAACCTATGGGCTATGATACTAGCCTATGGCCATTAGGCCTAACCCTAATTGACTAGTAAACCAAGACTTAGCTAGTTTGACCCCAATTTGACTAAGTGTTGACCAAGGTCAACCTTAGGTCAAATTTGAACTAGCTTAACCTAGTTTTGACTTAAACTAACCTAGAATGACTAGTTTGACTAACCCTAACTAGTTTAACATTGTTTGACCTAACTTGGACTAGTTTGACCAGTTTGACTTTTAGTGTTGACCAAGGTTGACCAAAGTCAACTATAGGTCAAACCTTGACCTAATTGACCTAGAATGGACTTAGATGGACTCTAAATGACTTGGTGACTAAGGTTTGACTAAACCCTAGACTGTAAACTAGTTGGTTAGGGTTTTGACCTATATAAGGGTATTATTGTAACTTGAGTTATATGGGTAGTCCCATGTAGATGAAGATATGTATGGGGTTAAGTGAGATAATAGGAGTTGAGTCTTGATTTGAGTTAGAGTATGGATTTGCTTGATTATAGGGTTAAGTTTGGTTTGTACTATATGTATTTGTGAGTGATATACCTTGTATAGGAAGTTGGTTATACCTTAGCCTAGTATTATAGTATCTTAGGTATTCTAAGACAGGTTAGCCTATGTTTGGTTTTGAATTAGCCTTATAGGGTTTGACTGGATGTTGACCATTAGTCAAGATTAACCTAATTATCTGACTGACTAGTCTTTGTTTGACCAATACCTTAGTTGGTCTAAGTTTGACTTAGACTTGACCCAGATTGATCATGTTGACTAGTACTTGACTAGTTTGGCTAGAATATTTGACCAAGGGTTGACTTTAACCTAGATTAGATTTGTTTAACCTTGTTTGACCTTGTATGACTTAGTTTAACTTCTTGTGACCTAGTATGACTTGATTTGACTTAGTTTGACTGTAGAGTTGACCAAGTTTGACTTTGACCTAGATTGGCTTAGAATTCATATAGATTGCATCGTAGATTTTATTTACCTTCATTTTGGACATGTCATAACTGTATTGCTCTATTTTAGGACATTGTGACCCTGGTACAGACATCTGATATTACACTACTCTTTCCAGAGTAACAGGCGAGTACATTCTCTGATAATTCTCTCATTTATTTGTCGATTACTGTATTTCAGTTCTAGTTAGTTCTATGTGATTCTCTGTATCAACACGTATGGATATTTCTGGATTCATGTATGCGACACATACCTTACTTACTGATCTCTATTACTGGAATCACTGGAATCATTCTGGAATCATTTCTGGAATCATCATTTGGCCGGACTCATCTCGATTTTTGTGTCTTGTACTGGATTCACTTGCTGGGCGGGGAAATATTGAGTAAGACATGTAGACATACCCCAAATCTGGAATCTCCAAACTGGAATCTACTGGAAGCATAGCCATCTCTTGCCTGATCAGTGAGAGATGTGCCTGATACCTACAGTCGTTTGCATGTCGACCTCGGTATTTTAAAACACACTGTTAGATCATAGTTGGACTCACCCTGGTTTCATTGATCACTGTTGGACTCATCTTGTACTGGAAATTATCTGGTATCAGATTATATGGACTGGACTCACACTGGGATTACATTAGACTTATATCGTACTGTCTGGACTCACACATGATATTCTAGTTCAGTTAGCTTTTATTACAGTCTTCATTGCCATGATTCTTCTCTTATTTTAGTTACCTTTCTTTTCTTGTATCTTACTGTATCTCTGTGCCATCATTACCTGCATAGAACTGCCATGCTCATCAATAAAACTGTCTATAACTGCTTTATAGTTCTTTGTCATTTACTTGGGTTTTTTTTGATGAGTTGTGCTCGTTTCCGTCCTGATTGGACCTGTTGAAAATATTACAGATGATAATCCTGTGGACACATGCCCTGCTTACCATGGACCTGGCGAGGGATTAGCTACCTTTGGTTCTGACTCTCAGGAGTGATTCAGGAGATTAGCTAGTACACTACTTTAGCTTTCATGTTTTGGCTTGTTGTATTAAAGTTAAGATATTGAGTCTGTATTAAGTTGATTTGAGATATTGGAGTATTATTTTAGCAGTTAGTTGTTGTTGTCTTTAATTCCTTAGGTATAACTTCTGTGTTATCTTTTCGTGCTTAGACTGTGTTTGAGTAGATCATATCCTTTTACTTGCCCTCCATTCGGAGCTGATATCTGGACAAGTACTTTTTATATTCACTGCATGAGATTAGTTAGCAACCTAGAACAGCTTACTACCGCCGACACTGCGGCGTAGGCTGGACGTAACCACTTCTCGTGCTCCTATACAGGGTGCGGGTCGTAACATGTATACAATGTAAGCATGTATGAATGTATACATGTATGTTATGTATCCATGTATGTAATGTGTGGGTACATGAATGCAATGTATGTGTGGGTACATGAATGCAATGTATGCGTGGATACATGAATGTAAGTATGTATGTATTTATATATTTGTATCTATAGGTTGTGCTATAGGCCTAGTGTATAGGTTACCTATAGGCTTGTAGATTTGACTAGAGTTGACCAAAAGTGAACATTGAGTCAATATGTGACCAATTGACCTGACTTGACTAGAGTTTGACTTAGTTGACTAAGATTGACCTAGTTTGACTAGAGTTTGACTTAGTTGACTAAGATTGACCTAGTTGACTAGATTATTGACTAGAGTTGACCAAGTGTTGACTTTAGTCTAGAATGACCTAGAAATCATGTAGATGCATGGTACACTTCATTTATAACCCCTTTGTATACATCATGACTTGTGTTGCTCTAAATAGGACTCAGATATCTCGTTTCGGATAGTGTATTCTCACAGACATTCAGATCGCAGGCGAGTACATTCTCTGATCGTTTCATACTTGTCACGACTTATATTCTTTCTCTAGATCACTTTACTTGATGCTGTCACGATTGTTATCACGGATTGGTACTATATGGATCTTCTCTTGCGATGTTATCCCCCTCGGGTACATCAAATACATATTGTCATGTACTTTTTATGAACATATTATATTTATTGTATACCCCTATTCATGTATACTCTTGTGCAATCTTGTACTCTCATGATCACATGAGCCCATGGATAAACTATTGTACATGTAACGTAACTTGATTGGATCCTTGTGTATTGATTGGGGAGGGTGAGTAGGAAATGGTTATGCGATCAAATCCCCTATTATATAAAATAATGTATATATCCATTGTGCCCTCGTGTATAATGGAGTCCCATTTATTGTATAACCTAACCTGTTTACATAACCATATTGTGCTATAAATTACTAGTCACTTACAGTTCTTACTTATCATGTATATATTTCCAGTTTACAAATATCTCTCATTTTCATGTACATTTACTTAAAGTTCATGTATCTTACTCTTCTGCATGCTTTATATTTCCTGCCATGATATGAATTGCGTGAGATGTATTTTGCTCGCTCCTGTCCTGACTGGACCTGTTAAAAATATTACAGATAATACTAAGAACTTCTACCCAACCTACTATGGAGCCCATCTTGACGACACCTGTGAGTTGGACCCACATGAGGATCCAGCTCTAACTGAGGACATCATCCCTACTGCTTAGACTAGATTAGCTAGGCTTTATCTTTTCATTATGTTATTTGTATTGACTTTAGAGTTATATTATTTCTGGATGTTTGTGATGTTGTGTCGTTTAGACACTTAGACTTTTCTTTTGTTTGTATGTTCTCTTTTGAGATTTCATATCTATCATATCGTATTATTTCCATCTCTAGATTTGTGATTGAGTTGTACCTTATGTGATTTGTCCTCCGTTCGGAGAGTATATCATATTGTATTTTGTTGTGATAGTGACCTAGAACAGCGTTCTACCGCCGACACTGCGACATAGGCTGGGTGTACCCACTTCTCGTGCCCCTACACAGGGTGCGGGTCGTGACATCTTTTCCAAGGGAGTAACATCTTCATCGGCTAATGCCGCTGATGGTTTTCTGGACCTCTTCCCCCTCATCCTCCTCTTCTTTTGACTTCTTTTGGAGAAGCAAGTTCAGCAGCTGCTTGAGTCTCCTCATGCTGAAATGCTAAAATAATGGCTTCGAGATCAGCGATTTTTACATCCTTTTCAATGGCTTCAATATTCAACGATTCAACTTTATTTTGAAGCTCACTTTTCTCATTAACGAGCCTTTTATTTGTTTTCTCTGAGCCGCTTGATTATTTGCACTGAAATAAAACAAATAATAATGAAATGTATGATGTCAATCAATATGATATGAATCTAACACAGAGAATGAACATTCTTCGTGACCTTAACACGGAGAATAGCCATTTTACTGCATTCTAACAAGAGAATGGCTATTCTCCTGCATTCTAAAACAGGAAATGGCCATTCTCTGTCTTATTAACATGGAGAACGGTCATTCTCCTTCCATTTAACACAGAGAATGTCCATTCTCCGTGATATTACCACGGAGAATGGCTATTCTCCATGGTAATGAAACGGAGAATGGACATTCTTCGTTATTTTAACACGGAGAATGTCCATTCTTCTGCATTCTAACACGGAGAATTACAAATCAGAACTTCAAAAAAAGAGAAAATTTTACCTTGTGCCTATAGCTCTTTAACCTTTTCGCTAAGCTTACCATTCTCAGCAAGAATCTTAGATTTCTCTCTTCGCAACTCCTCCAATTCATGCACCGAGCCCTCCATCACAACGTTGACTGGACATTGTTAGGCTTCTTGTGCCTCTAACTTTCTAAGCTTTTTATTGAGTTTTTTATTCTCAGCAAGAACCTGAGATTTTTCTCTTCTCAACTCCTCCAATTCCTGCACCAGCCCCTCCTTCACGGTGTTCATTCCAAGTTGTTGGGGTCTCTCTCGTTCAGCATCCTCATCCCCACCAGTTTGGTGGTGTCCCTCTCCCTCAAATACATCTTCTTCTCATATTTCTACATCCTCTTCTAGGTGGCCTTCCTCTTTACCGCTAGCTATAACCAAATCTTTGAATATCTGTTTCGATCTAATTTTAATGTGATATTCGCGTTTGAAGAAGACCGAGATTTTGTACCCATTCCATGTGTAAAATCTCGGGTATTCACGATTGGTGCGAACTTTATTTCCACAAGCATACTATGTTCCACAAACCAATAGAGGAAGTATATTGTGCAACCTTCCATTTTGGAGTATGCATCGGAGTAATCCTCCCCCCTTAGTTTTACTTGTAGTCCTCTTGATGCTCTCCATGACATACTCCAAGATTATCCTTGGCCATCATATTTTGTTGATAACTTCTATGTTGTCTACCAAGGCAAGAATCTGTACGGCAAATTTGAACTGCTAGACTTTGTGAAGAATACTGTTCGGCACAAGTGGAAGATAATTAGCTTGGCCAAATCATCTGGATTAACAGCGTTATCTCCGCCACGAAGCCGTTGTAACAATTCAAAGAACTTCTCTCTCACTTTCTTATTCGTGACTTCTGAGTGTTTGCCCTTAGAATTAGTCAGCAATCTTGTGAAGTGATCTCTACATAGGCTCAACGATGCTGGTGGTGTGAGCTGTTGTTGTTTTTCCATTATCAATCTTCTGTAATTAACATCATCCTCACTATCATCCTTTAGCGGTAGACCGAAAATGGCTACCATATCGCCCACACTCGGTGCTATTTTAACAGTAGTGCTCAGTTGAAAGTATCTGATACCAGATTTGCCTTCCACATAAGTTCATATCAAATTCTCAAGACCTTCTGAAACCTTGGCCAATTCTTGAGTGCGAACTTTGTTTTTATAGAATACCTCGACAAAATTGTAGAAACCGGTATTCTTCAAAGAATCAATAACTGGCTCAGGCAAACGGCCGCCATCTTCTTTGATATCATCCATAAGAGTTTGCATCGTCTTGAAAGAAGAACGGAAAACTCTTGAATCTTTTTTTATGACAGTTTTTTCTACAAAAAAGACAAAAAAATTAGGTTTCTGTCAACTGTTCTCCGTCAATCTAACATGGAGAATGGCTATTCCCCATGACTTTAACACGGATAATGGTCATTTTCCGTGATATTTGCACAAAAAATAAACATTATCCGATTTTAACACGGAGAATGGCAGTTCCCCTTCATTTTAACACGGGAATGGCCATTCTCCGTCAAGTCAACACGGAGAATGGAATTAATCCTTCAATTTAACAAGAAGAATGGTCATTCTCCATGATATTAACACGAAAAATGACCATTCTCCGTCAATATAACACCGAGAATGGCCATTCTTCTGCATTTTAACACGAAGAATGACTATACCCCTCCGTTTGTATTAAGACGGAGAATGACTATTCCCCTCCGTTGTCTTAACAGAATCATGAACACAACTTATAGTTATACCTTCTTTTTGCCCTTCTTTTTGCCTTACTTCTTGATTACTAGCCTCGGGCACATGTGCAACCTTCTTAAATCTCTTCACAACAGCTCTCTCTTCTTGCATATCTACATCTTCTCCCTCTTCTCTAACTGGGGTTCCATTTGATGCTGATGTTTGCGACATGGTGTGAAGATTACGAATGGAGAGTCACTGACGAATTTTTGAAATAGGATTTGAAGATTTTGGAGAATAAAACCTAGATACGAAAAGGAGCAGCGTATGGAAGAAGAGGAAGAATAGAAACTTTTTGGTTTTGAAGAGTAGGTTTCGTGAGTGTTTTGAAAAAATTAGAAGGGCAATAAGGTCATGCTGCACCCTTTTATATATTTTTAGCTAATTCTGGGCACGCGATGAAATGTTATTTTGCGGTGGGTTTTTCATAAACTTTTGCGGTTTTTAGGCATTTCATAAATTTTCTCTTGTCAATAACTTGAGAATTTTTCTTGATACATAGGGTCAGAGGCATAAATCACTTTAGCATGAGGAGAGGGTATACCCATAGGGTCAGAGACACAGGTTAGGATATTTTAGGATTATATGGCAGCAAGATTATGAAACAAATGAACATTTTGATATAATTTTTATCCCACATTTAAGAACATTATAACTCAACAAAATAAATGAACATAATATATTAGATAAAAGAAGGAAAAAAAATTTATCGTCTTCCATATTCAATCTTTTTAGTTTGGACTCCTTTCTGCTTAATTATATTATTTGTTGCGCAACTTGGATAGTTCTTCATTGTGCTCTGAAGTTGCAATCCATTCAGCAGTTTTTCGTCTTTCCATTCCCGAATCAAACTGCATATAACAAACATAACATCAAAAATATTGCTCTAAAAAGTGTAAGTTTTTGACGATATATTTTCAGACTTATATTGAGAGAACGGGAGTCCAGACTACATCCGTCTTTCATGAATACAATTACAAAAATTCTATAATCAAATAAATTGCCTTGGCGAGGAACATAAGGACGACTTTTTATGGCAAAAGTAGAAAAGTTGAACCTAGCATCTCTCAACTTCAAAATCTCTTCTTCGAGAAATAGATCCAAATTTGAATGTTACAATTACCAGAATGCAATATGTATTAGTATACCACGGATCTTGTACGCAATTCATAAAAATTGATGTATATGAGCATACTATTTCTTTTATGACTGATTTGTTTTGAATCGGCTCATCAGTAGATGCAAGTGTGTCCCAAATTTCAACTGTCATTGCTTTAACCATAACTCTTGCAAGAGTATAGTGTTTAGACAAAAGAATGGGTATGTATATCTGAATCAGGATTAATTAGGTAAAACAAAATTTTAAATTTTTAAAAAATTAGGATTAATATTTAAACAGAAATACATTAATACCTCGTTACAAATGCTTAAAGATCTCATATAATCCTGAAAATATTTGTACTTCTTCCATATTTCATGAAGTTGTTTGTCAGATTGAGGTAACCTTGCTCTCTACATACACATCAATTAATACATTACGAATGATAAACAAACGAGAAAATTGTTAATGCATAATCATTGAAGAATAAAATACTCACTCACTGTTAACCTTATTGGTAAATACCATACATTAGCTTTATTGAAAGTTCTTTTCCGTTCCTCCGCGATGAGAAGAGCAGAGACAAGGGTTACAATCTGAGTATCTCATTAAAAATATCAGCGATGGAATCAAGTAAACATAGATGTCATCTAAGAAGAAATATATTATCTATACATACCCCATCTTTAATTCTCGTTTCTGGAGCTATGGACTTCATCTCAGTCCGAGACACATAGATTTTGTTGTAAGATGATATTATTTCACTAAGAAAAGAAACGAATAGATTAGGAAAAAACTGTTGGAATTAAATGAAAACTCATATTACTTACTTGTCAGGTCTATCATCCGCAAAAATATAGTCGTAAAAACTCGAAGAAATACTAGTACACTGGCTAGGCTTTGAGGTTGAAGTTTTTCAAAGGTTTGACCGGATCTAAATTTTCTCGCATTCTTTTCGAAGAACTGCTAAAGTCAGTTTCTTCTAGAGGCCTAGGACACATTTCGAGAATTTGGTCCATTGCTTTATTATGTTTCTTTAGCCGCACGTCCTCCTCATCGGAAGATTCAACGAAAATCTCCTCCACATTATTAATTACTCCATATGAAGATGCCTTCTTCAAAGCTGAAGATTCTTCCATCCTTTCCAAACGTCGAGATATATTCATTTGTTCAATTTCGATTGAACCAAGCTTAGAATTGATCGAAACAAGTTGATCTGAAATCTTCGACAGTTGTTCTTCAAACCTGCACATCATACACGGAATGAAGGTTTCATTTGGAGCTGGCATCCAATCTTCTACGTCTTCTACATGTTCCATATGAGTAGACATCTTTCTTCAGTACTAAAAAATGAAATAAGAAAACTATTCTATGTATTTCAGAATAAATAATAGTTGAAACAAGAAAACTATTGTATATATAGCAAGAGAAAAGTACAAAAAGTGAGGAAGATGGAAAGACAAATAAATTTCGAGACTAGCAAAGAATCTACTAGCCGTTTGAAGGATAATCATGAAAGGTTATCATGATTAACAATTTGAGGAACTCTATAAGAGGTTTAATTCCGCTGGTACTCCTCGTTGTTCGAGGAGGGCTCGACGAAGTCCGCCGCGAACCGGAACTTCTTCTTCTTTCCTTCTTCATCTCCGTTTCTCCTTCCACCACCACCACCATGGCCTGTAGCTTCATAACCAAATATTAAATTGTTAGATGAAACAAAAAAAACAAATTACGAAAAGATTACTAAATCAAAATCAAACATAACACATATTCATAGAAAATATGAGACTAACGATGAAAATGTTACAGAAGCAACACCACAATTTTACAACAACTAAGCAGACTCTGTTAAGCAATAACTAAAATTTGGGATTGTGTCCTCCTTGAATTTAATTTACACAAAGAAGATATTTGAAAGAACAAGCTTTTATCGACTTTCTACCCTTCTTCTTTCTCTGAATTCATTCCTTACTATTATCCACATTGGCTACAGGATCTTCGTCCATGTCGTCGTCGGTGTCATCATCTAGATCGCCAGCAGCTATCGGAGCATCGGTGGTGTCATCGTCTACATCGCCTACAGACCTGGACACACTGTGTCCTTCCTTTCCGACCGACACACAATTATTGTTATATATACGTAGTTGCACAAAATATTAAATTACATAGACGAAAGAGAAAGTAAATCTGAGTTAATTTAGGATCTTCATTGAAAAAATTGCATTGAAGAATGACTTGCTATAGCAAGTTAACAAGAGGTCAAAAGTCAAAAATAATATTAAATGATGTCTCCTGTATTATTTAATCTGAACCATTGGATAAACATCCAAATGGTTCAGATTTGGGATGTATCGATACATCCCAAAAGGGTGGATGTATTGTAGACACCCCCATGCTATCATCATGCATCGAAAAGCGTGCAAGTGCATGATGATAGCATGGAGGGGTGATACATAGCCACCTCACGTCCCATATATATATATATATTTTTCCATATATATATATATATATATATATATATATATATATATATATATATATATATATATATATATCACTACAACAAAAAAGTGTTTTAACGACACTCGAAAAGTGTCGTTGATTACTTTTCAGGGCACTTTTTTAGTGCTGTCTAGAGGGGGTGTCATAAAAAGTTTCTTTACTTTCAACGACACATCAAAAGTGTCGTGTAATAAAGTTATGACGATACTTTCTCAATGTCGTGTAATACTTATTTCATGGCATCGTATTGGTGTCATCTTAAAGTACTTTAATGACATCTGATAAGTGTCGTCATAAATTTTTTGGACTTTCAACGACACGACAAAAATGCCATCTAATAACTTTATGACAACACTTTTTGAATGTCGTTTAATGCTTATTTCACGACAGTCTACTAGTGTCATTTTAATGTTATGGATATTTTTCACAACACTTTTTATGTGTAATCTAAACTTGCAAATCATAAATATCATTAATGTCATGACACCTTATATGTGTCATCTAACTCACTTCAACGACACATTTTAAATGCCTTCAAAATGTCATCAGAGTATTTGAAATGTAAATTGATTTCATTTGTATATTTATTTTCATATAATTAACCAAAATCAATTTCACAGATAATAAAACTTTAATGTGCCAACAGTAATATATATTAAAATATCTCAAATTCATACAAAGTGTTAATAAATGTTTGAATGCTAGTATTAAATTTATTTAAGAACAAACAAAGTCTATTACATGACAAATAAGATTTCTACTATTACTACTTCTTAGCGCCCAACTCTTTCCAACATTTCTTAGTGCTCAACTCTTTCCAGCATTTCTTAGTACTCAACTCTTTCCAGCATCGAACTCAAACCTAATCCGAACTCATCAATAAATCTGCACACAAAAAGATTAAAATTAATATTTTGGCTTTCAAACTATAAGATCATAATATAAGTCACTAAAATAAACAGAGTTCTCAAACCACTATAATACATTTAAACATGCTATACCATTGCTCATAAGAGCATCAAACTCATTGAACATAACACTCATTCAATGGGAACTTTTGATGCTGAGGAAGGTTTATTACTAGAGGAAGAATCCTGCTACAAGGGAATGTGAATAAAATTAAAGCCTACATTAGTTCCTGCTGGAGGAAAAGTAGAAAGAACACACTAAAGAGGTTCATGTAATTTGTCATTTGAAATCCATGAAGAAGGATGTGTCGATAGGCTTATGCATGTGCAACTGATGGAAAAGGAAAATTACTCTAATCAAACACAAGTCTACTAACCTTGTTCCAAACATACCATTTATCATACTATGGACTCATAACAAACAATAGTAATTCTATGAAAAGGAGCTAGTTAGAGCAGAAATTTTAGCATTGGAAGAATGAAATTAAAGCTAGCATAACATTACATGCAACACTCAATCATGCAACCAATTTACTATATAGAATAACTATTTGTCCAATGGATTTAAACCCTCTCATGGACAAAAAAAAGAGTTAAAAAGTAACAAGAAAACCAACTTTAAGTTTCTTTCATTCAATACAAATTTTATATATGGATTTGTTTGGGGTGAAGAAGGAGCACTACTGCTCTCTGTTCTATTTCACTTCCTGTCTAGGAACAAACTTCTTGGGTGGTCATATGCCTACGGTAAAGCTCAACATATACATTTTATATATTGATTCCTATCAAAGATCACTATTGCCCTCTGTTCTGTTTCTTTATTATTTTTATCTTCAGCAAAATGCTCATAAATTAAGTCTATGTGATCTCACCACCATTTTAGCCATTATGGAATGCATTTCACTAAGGTATGTATTAGACCAATTACTTGGACTAAATTGCATTGGCATAAAGATAACCTCACCTGGAAACTATAAGAAACATGTTCCAGTTGACGTAAATTAATAATATACAAGTAGATATAAAGATGAAAAAAATGTAAAATTGGGGCATACAAATCTCCATACCTGTGCAACGCGAAGCCTAACATAAGAACCTGCTTCATCGATCAAATCTATAGCCTTGTCAGGTAGAAAGTGATCGCTGAAAGAAATTTCATTGCAACAAAGGAATTAGGTAATGAAATCCTCAACCAGGTAATGAAACTTGGTATATATATTAGAGACAGATGAAACCAAATATGCAATTGCAAAGAGTTATTCAAAATGCTGATCAATATGTCCCATGAGAATTTAGACAAGTATATTGAGTACAATTTACTAAAATCATTCTTACAACAGGAATGCACATATAGAATCTTATTTTAAGATCATAAACCTGATGTACTGATATGAAAATTGAGCAGCAACAACTAAAGAGTCATCTGTGTATCAGAACTTGTGGTGAATTTCATATCGCTCACGAGGCCCCTTCAGAATTTGTATAGTTTCATCTACCGTAGGTTCTTGCACCTTCACTTGTTGGAATTGTCTTTCCAGTGCTAGGTCTTTCTCATTATGCATTATGTATTCATCCAATGTTGTGGCTCCAATGCACTACAATAAATAGGCTAAACTCATTATGAATGTACTGAAGGTCAGACAGCTCAAAGGAGATTAAAAGTAAATAGAATGCATGTAAAACTTCAATTACCTGTAGTTTACCTCTTACAAGAGCTGGCTTTAAAATATTAGCACATCAATTGCACCCTCTGCAGCTCCCGCTCCTAATAGTGTGTGCACTTCGTCAATAAAAAGTATTATCTCATCACTCTGTTTAATTTCCTCCATCAGCTTCTTTAATCTTTCTTCAAACTCTCCACAGTATTTTGTACCAGCAACGAGGAGTCCCATGTCAAGCGTAATCACCTACAATGTTTTAGTGTCCGGAAAAGATGATAATGTTTAGTTGTAATCTCAACTTAAATATGAGAACATATTGCAGTTGACAGTAATGGAAAAAAAAAAAAGTTAGGCAAGTAAATGTGTATATAGTAACAAAGGAAATGTTTGACTATGATACAAAAGGTGAGCAAAGGATTAAATAACAACAAAAGAAAATGTAAGATTCTCAACTAACCTTCTTCCCTTCAATCGTTTCAGGGACATCTCCAATTGCTATCCTTTGTGCTAGCCCTTCGGCAATGGCAGTCTTCATCAATTTGCTCAGAAAAAAAAAATCTAAATTGGTGGTCAAAATTGTAATTTTGATGGAACAAAAAATTTGTCATCAGGAAGGATTTCCATTGTGCAGCAGAAGGATTTCCATAACCCAAAAATATGTTATGAAGCCAATAAGGAACTATACAATATTCATTCATCAGGGCTCGTATAGACTCTAAAATAGCCTTAAAATTATTTTCTTTTGGTTTCCTCCGCAATAAAATATTAAATGCCCCATAAACATCTTCTGCTCTTTTTTCAACAATATCAGTAACATCCATATGGTATTTTGCTGTGACTAGAGCAATTGTTATTGTACAAAGTTCGCCTTAGGTGGTTTCCATTCATCTCTTTTGATTCTTCCAGTAAAATCATTCATAAGGATCCCTTCCTCATTACGAATCTCAATTACTTCACATCCTCTTACATATTGAAGACCAAGTCTCTCCGGTACAGTGGACTTGGCAGCTTCCTCTGCAGTAAGAGGTTCAAAAGACAGACGAATTGAAAGTAAAAATAAGACATCATGCTCTTTAAGGGCATTCCATTCAGATTGTATGTGTTTTGTAACTAGAGATGCTGAAAGTAACTTGAGAAGTCACAGAAGAAGGCTTGGCTTCCCCAATGTTAGGTTGTTTGACTTCAGAAATTTTGAACTCCCTGATTGGCACAGCCATCCTTGACCAACCTCAAAATGATGTTTCTCCCTCATTGTTAATGTTTGCAAGAAGATGAGGGACAACTTCCTGGATATCTTTGCGGATTTCTTATGTAGATTCAAGACAAAAAAGATTGAAATTTCTTAAGAGATAATCATGAAGTGTTAGGACTGGAGGTTAAGCTTCGGAAGAGCAAGGCATCCTTATCCAGAGTATTTAAACAACAAGACTTTCATCCCACATTATCTGCTCATTTGGGTAGAGAGGCATTTATTGTTTCCTTTCTCGGATTGACGTTTCTCAAAGAAAGAGATCATAACTTCAACCAAGAAGTCAACCCTTTCAGCACAAGGATCCTTATAAGAAACCAGTTTAAGCTGTGAAAGAACACATTTCAGAATAAAATTATTCCCGCAGCCAACTATTTATCGTCTTGCAGAAAATGAATGATATAGGTAAAACACATTCCATAGAAGACCAATGAAAGATTCAACCCAAGCAAATAGCAACATATCATAATAAAGATCAAGCAAAGAGCTGCTCAATTATTATATAACTTCATAACCACATAGCACACAGCCATTATATCCATACAAATATAAAAAGGCCTATGACTAATAAAATATAAAATAATAAAATAAACCACTTAAGACTTTGCTCCAGAACTCTAGAGTTGTGATCAAGGTTGAGGGCTATATAGTTATAAAATTCCAATAGAACTAAACACACACACACACATATAAGTAGTATCGCTTGTACAGTTTGGGAAAGGGGTTCATCGATAAAAAGAAGAAGAAGAATACTGAAGCATTTTATGCCCCAAAGATCCAAAGAAATGCCTGATAAATATAGAGAACACAACAATACATTCAGCTGATATCAACTTTTAGCAGTAAAATCAGTATTACGAAGTGAAATGAGGAAGCGTAAATGGATAAATATAGAGACCACAATAATACATTCAGCTGATGTCAACTTTTAGTAGTAAACCAGTATTACAAAGTGAAACGATGAGCCGTGAATGGAGATTAAATCACACAGTGGGAAGAAAAAGAGGGGCTTGAATAATGTGTATCATAGGTAACTGGAATTTCGACCCTTCAGGACTGGAATTCCATAAAACATGCCTATAAATATTCAGTCACCTTCTGTTCATTTGGATTTAGTTTAGTCTTATCCACCAATGCCTGTAATAACAAGTTTGTCATGATACAAATTCAGAAGAGACAGCTTACAAGAAAAATATCTCAAAGACAGTATGAAAAATATGTGACCAATTCTTTTGAAAATGTAGGATACCACACAGTAGGGATAAACAATAAATGAATATATATATATATAAAATATTAACCTAGTTTTTTTTAATCTACAATAGAAAGAAAAGTTAATAAATTAGAGGTTCAAACATAGAAGTTTAACTTTGTAACAATAGAAATAAGAATAGAGAATGAATAGAGGATACTAAGAGTTGACTAGCCACAGGAGTAGGAAAGGGATTTATCATATCTAAAAATGAAAAAAAAACTAGGACGTAATGCTCTCATACTTTATATGTTCCAACTATTGTTCCATCCCCTTACTAGCATTCTAATGTTTGTATCTTCTCTAACTTGTAGTAGGCCTTACATGCAATAGATATTGTTTTAAAACTTAGGACCTATTAGAAAGTGTATCTAATATGTATCACTGATTAATCAGCCTATCCGGATTTCAACTAAAATTGAAATTATCTGTAAAACATATCATGTCCAAACCTCATCTGATGTTTGTTACCATGGTCCACCACGCTTACATAGTCACGGCTGCAACCAGCTTTCCCTTCTCCTTCAAACCTATGCATCTCAAACCAAACAAAGAGATGGAATATAAAGAGGACGAGTGAAAACAAAATCTCAGGAGTCATTATCTACTATTGCAAGCAAAATAAAGAGCCCAATGTGTCACGAACATAATAGAAGTTATAGAGCAACATTCAAGAAAATATTTTTAATATGCATCAAAAAATACTGTCATAGAGCTATGAAATTATTTTAAAAAATTATTACTTGAGTCAAGTAATATGTGACCGAACTATTATAACAACAATTATTAAGTCCAATCCTAAGTCATTCTAATGCATGCAATAAAGGAAATGAGTCAGATGCGCTAGCAAGACTACAAGACTACAATACTAGTTCATTTTCACAATTACTATACATATCTAACATTGATATGGGTGGTTTGGCCAATGTTTATTTGCAGCTTTTACATCCAGAGTTAACTTTTTACTAAAGGGGGGTATTTCCTCTTAGAAGCTCGTCGCTCCCTCATCTACTCTCCATCTTCTCTTTATTATGTTTAAATTACTCAATAATAAACCAGAATAGAAGGTATTATGTAGTTATTTTACTTGTATCTGTTGGACGAATGTTGATACTGGTATTGCTTTGTTTTTACTTTGAAGCTCCGGAGGAGCTTGATACTCGCAAACGATCATTGAACTTAAAAGTATAGAAGTTCTTGATGCCTTCCAATATCATATTATTCATCAGACATAACACTTGTATTTATTATATCCATTTCTATGGAATTCAAGTGACACTGCTTTATTATATCAAGCACAATTTTAGCTACTTGTCTCATTTCTCAAGAAATATCTATGAGACTTGCTTTATTTACCACATTACGGAACATTGAGCCATTTTCTCAGGATGGTGAAGAATCGAACCGATATTGGGTCATGCAAAGAAACGAAGAGGGGACATGTCTTATATCGAACAAAGTATAGATGAACATGCCAAAATTAAAATTAGAGAAAAATTTGGGTTTGGGAGTAGGAGTTCACCGAAGAGACTTATTGTGAGGAGGATCCTGGCGTTCGCCGGAGTCGGAGGGACGGGGCCGGGACTGGAGGCGGGGAACGGTTGATGGAGGCATGGAGATAACGAAGGTGAAGGTAGTTACATTTGAAGTTGAACATGTGAGTTAAACATGAAAGAACATAAATTGGACGTCTAGTAATAATTTTCTTACTGGAAAGTCTTCACACATTTTTTTCACTAATAAGAGGATAACTGATTAAGCTAAATGAAAGTTGCATCTATATCACACCTAAAATGCTTCATGTATAAAGAGTTTCCATACTAGAGAATTAGTGTCTTCTTCAAGCATGTCTTATAACTGCTGGTTCAATTGGTTCCACGATATTTTCTTAGTGGCACATGCTCATTAATATTTCAGGTTCATCCCCGTTTAAATTAAGGACATAAAGCACCCAAGAGGATTCAAAACCCTGCACTGACTAGTTTCCTTGCCACTTACGTCTTCAAGTTCTGACAAGTTGTCCCAGTGTTACACTCCC
>JANAVB010021000.1:12840361-13065361 GCA_029216955.1 Iris pallida | reverse complement strand
ATCATTTCAGAATTTTTTGAAAAAATTTCAAAAAAATCGGCCGATTTGCTCGCTTAGGTTCCGCCTAGACCGAAACCCGCCTAGAACCACCGCCTAGGGGGTTTTCGGTGCGGCCGGCGGCCGCCTAGGCCGACTTTTAGAATACTGGGGATGCAAAAGTGAGGGGATGCGGATCCCTCATATATATATCCCCGAGGCCGTAACCCGTTGGGAACGGCAAGGCACACCCGCGTGGAGGACGTGGGTTCGAGCCTCCTTGGGAGCATGCTCCCAAGCTCCGTTAAGAAGTGGACACCATGTATATATATATATATATATATATATATATATATATATATATATATATATATATATATATATATATATAACTCGAAGAATGATGTTGATCATCCATAAAAATTAATATTGTGAAAATTGATGCAGCTTGTTTATTGAGTTGTGCACATTCAAGATGGAGTGTTGTAGTTAGTTATAACTAACTGACTATGATTGTGTCAATTAAATAGTTCTCATCTTTTGAAGATATGTTAAGATAATTTGTTATATGTGTTATCCATTATAAGTCTTTCGCTATTGTATAAATATAAAATGAAAAACCTATGGAAGTATTCCTCCTAATGTGCAATTACATAATATAATAGAAATTCCTCTTTTTCTTCTTCAACCAGATTTCAGAGTTCCTGAAAAAACTCATTATTCTTTTAGACTACCACTCACCACAATAATTTTCATATGGACAACGATTTTGTCTCGAACCATCAAGCTCCATAGTACCACTCCCTCTCAATCAAGCCAGTCAATCTCTATCAAGTTTGCTGTCTTCCCCCTAGCTAGATGTTATTGTTGTCTTTATTTAGGGTTCGAGTGGCTGTGAGGAGGAAGTTTAGTAAAGAGTTGAACATAATAGGAAGGTTTGTGGGCTAAAGGGTCTGCAGATCTGCTGGGTATAAATGTAGAATCTGACCCATCCAATAAACAGTGTCATTCCAGATCCAACGGATCGCCATCCTCAACCTGGACCTAACCCGTTTAATAAACAGACCCATCTATGTTCGAACCCGTAAGAAGACGGGTTGGCAGGTTGGGCGCATATTGCCACCCCTAGTGCTAACCCCAACAATTCTGCATGTAAGTTATTCTAGAATGGACTCGTCACATTCTGGCACTTTACTAAATAAGCCGAAAGTTAAATCTAAGGAAAACTGTCTCAGGATGAAAATTACACTAGGATGTCATTTTAACCCCAAAATTTCTGCATGTAGAATAGACTCGCACATCGATAAGATTAGAGTCTGGCACTTTATTACCTTTCTGAAGGTAAGAAAGGTAATAAAGTGCAGCTTCAGATTTTGAATGAAGGGCGTATTAAGAACAAGGTTGTAAAAGGCACTAGTTGGGCGGGCACCGGGTGACTAGTGCCTAGGCGGTAGCCTAGTTCTAGGCGGATACAAAAAAAGAACCTGCCACAAATGCGGCAATTGTCCATAAAATCCCAAAATATGAAAAGTCGGGCATCAGGGACACCAACCGCCTAGCGCCTAGGCGGCCACCTAGGCCGATTTTTAGAATAGTGATTAAGAAATTATGTAACTTGAACATAAATATTAAATATTCCCTGCTATAAATTTGTTTTAATTCACCCATACGATGACAAGTGCTTAAGTCACATAAAAAGCTAACTGCCTCCTATAGATAGCGGTGCAATCGGATCAAGATTATCCAAACCACTTTCGGATTTTAGTCAGATATGGACCGCATTCGAACATAAAAGTTGGATTAAGGATACAGATCCATATACACTTTAAATTTCCCATCAAGATTTGGATCTTATAATAATTCACAGATCCAGAGATCTGAAGACAATCGATATCAGTTAGGGAGGATCTTCTGCATGTTTGGGTGGTTCGGATCTTAAGACTTTATATACATTAGATAAAAATAGCTACCAATTAGCATGACAACCAATGACAAGATTTAAAGATCTTGAAGCATTCCATATGCCAATTTCATACATATATGTGTGTGAGCATGCTAATAACCACAGAAGTTCAAATCATTTGCTAGCGACAAAAGTAATATCCACGTTTAGATAACATAACTGTATCCAAAATCTTTCGCAATGAACAAAATAGTGACAACGACGACAAGAGATAACTGTATCCCAAATCTTTCGTAGAAGAAACAAAATTCAGTTTCCACTTACAATCCCCCATCTTGTAGCTTCTAAATAACCAAATATAGTTTTGAAACATTACCCCATAGCTTATTTAAGCAGCTTTACCAACATAGATATTATGGTGGGATGGTGGTGGGGGTGGGGTAAGGAAAGTAATCAAAGTGCAGCTTCAGATTCTGAACATTTGCATCGAGAAATTAACATCAAGACGGGGCAAACTTTAACCTATGTACGAAGACAGCAAAGCACAGCACAGCACGGAGATGGGAAACGAAACATATTTCATTATTTTTGTCTGTCCTGATGTGTTTTGGAGTGTCCCGTGTCCAGTACGTATTAGACACAACGCCATAGCCGGCTCCGGGGGAGGCGAGTTAGGCAGCAGCCTAGGGCCTCCTCCCCCCGGGGGCCCCCATTTTTAAAAAAAATTATTTTTTACCGGGCCAAAAATAAACTATGGACCTGGGGAAGTCTATGGCTGCCCGGAGAAGAATCAAATAAAACATTCAAAAGAAAGAAAAAAAATGAAATGGTGTACCTATTTCTAAGTCACCTCTCCATTTTCTCTCACTTCCCACAAAAATTTCTATCATACGGAAAAAAAATGAAACGGTCTCTCCCTCCCTCAACAAATGTGTCAATGCAGGTTTTTTTGTCCTTTCTAGTTTCTAATATCTTTTTTTTGTCTTGTGAAGCCTCTAATATTAATTTTTTAAATATTGGGTGCATAAGTGGAGGAGATAGCGTCACTTGTAAATAAAATAATAAAATTATATAGAGGGATAAGAGCCTCATTTTTTGGACTTGTCTAGGGCCTCCAAAATGCTTGAGCCGGCCCTGCACAACGCGGAAGGAATACACAACCACTTTTGAGGAGTCCATGCTTCCTAGAGTTTATCATAAGTTTGCTCTAAATTTGTCACCATCCATCCTTGCAACCAGAACCAGTGTCATTTCCATAAAAACATCTTAAAGGACTCCTATATAACATTCACATAATGCTAGTCGACTCGTCTGTGTAGACCATGTAACGATTATACAGAAGAGCTCAAATCAGTTAACAATTTGCTTAAAAGTAAAATTTGCAAACCTACATTAACAAAGAAACAACAACTTACAATATTCAAGGATCTCAACATTTCCATATACCAATTTATAATGAATATATATATATATATATATATATATATATATATATATATATATATATATATATATATATATATATATGCCAAACCATTGAAGTAGTAAACATTTGAAATATCAAACTTATCCACCACATGTTTGTGGTAGAAAATTATCAAGGTACAACACAACTGCTTCTTCAACGAAGCAATCAACACTAGAGGCAAAATACACTTTCACCAACAACACAACCAACAATCCCTCAAAAAAGTAAGCTACTAAACGTATGCATCGTACTAAAAGTTAGACGCTTCTAAAACTACCAACAAGCATGCAAAGCCAATCTATAGAAATTCGCATATAAAACCAAGTAGATGAATCCAGATATACCGAAAAATTTCTCAGCATCCTTTACCGCTGCCTCCGGAGATAGAGCGCCGTCAGCACAACCGCTATGGCTCCGGTAGAAGCAGCCACTCCGGCAGTCGTAACCCATGATACACTGGATCCAGTAGCCGTCATCGCCGTCTCCAACTCCAATTCCCTACTCTTCTGCTCGCCGATTTTCCCTTCGAGTTCGGAACTCCTCTTGAAAGTTTTCTCCAGCTCTAAACCTATATTCTTGTTCGCGGCCAAGAGTGTCTTGATCTTTCTTTCGAGTTCGGAGTTGCTCTTCTGCATCTCCTTCACAGATTTCTCCAGCACCTCCTCTCTCGCAATCGTAGCTTGCAGCTCCTTCACAGTTCTCTCCAACTCCTCCTTCGAAACCCTAACTTCCTCCGTCAGTGCCTGAATCTCCCCGTCCTTACTTGCGCGCTCCAGCTCCAGATCGGCGATCTTGAATTCCTTCACGGCCGCCGACTCCTCGAGGCTCTTGACGGAACTCTTGAGGAGAGAGAGCTCGCTCTCGGCGTCGGAGGCGGAGGCTGAGGCGGCGGCGAGGTCCTCCTGGGTCCGCACGAGCTCGCCCTCCAGGTAAGAGGCGTGGCACGCGAGGGACTTAGACTCGGCCTCGGAGCGGTCCATCTCGGAGCGGATGTCGTCGATGCGGCGGCGGAGCTCGGTTCGGTCGCGGCGGAGGGACTGGATCTCGTGGTGGAGATCCTTGATCGTGTCGTCGGTCCCCTGCAATCCCTTGGGCGTCTCGAGCTCCTCCTCTCCGGAAACAGAGTCGGACTCGGACACCAGATCCTCGGCTTTCTCTCTGTTGGCGGCGCCATTGGCGAGCTTCGAATCTTCGGATTCCATAAGGGTTCGGTTTACGGCTAGGGTTTGTGACAGGATGAGAAATGGGAGAAAGGAGGGTTGAAGAGAAGGAAGGACCAAGAGGGGTTTAGGCTTGGATACACATTATACCCAACACTTGAGTTTATTATTCGGCAAAGGTGATTTTTCGTTTGGACCTAGGGCTGCAAATGAGCCAAGCCGTTCACGAGCTGCTTGAAGCTCGGCTCGATAAAAGCTTGTTTGAGCTCGGTTCATTTAGTAAACAAGCTGAGCTCAAGCTTCATTTTCGAGCTCGTTTAATAAACGAGCCAAGCTCAAGCTTAGAAGTACTCGGCTCGTTTGAGCTCGCGAGCTGGCTCGTTGATGAGCTTGCAAGCTAGCTCATTTAGGAGCTTGTTTAGAAGCTCGTTTGTTCTTTGTTGAATTCTAAATATATGTATATTTGTGTGCATTATATATTTATATGTCCTTAATAATTGATATTAAGGAACTTTTGAATTAATAATATCACAGATACTTGAATTCAAATCTAACTAAATTGAAATCGAGCTCGTTAAGCTTGAAATCAAGGTTAATGAGCTTGAAATAAAGTTGAGCGAGCTTGAAATCAAGCTTAACGAGCTCGATTTTGAGCTTATCAAACTTGTTTATCAAGCTTGAATCAAGCCTACTTATCAAGCCAAGCTCGAGCTCAAACCAAGCCAAGCTCAAGCTTAATATAAACAAACTCAAGCCAAGCTCAAGCTCTAAAATAAAAAATTTACCAAGCTCGAGCTCGAGCTTGAGCTCGATTAATTCTAGTCAAGCCAAGTTCAAGCTTACAAAAGCTTGACTCGGCTTGGCTCGTTTGCAGCCCTATTTGGACCCTTTGGGGGACAGAGAGTTTATTATTCGGGAAAGGTGATTTTTGGTTTGGGCCCTTTGGGGACAGATTTACATATACAGTAGAAACTCTATAAATTAATACTCGATTATTTAATAAACTCTCTAAGATAATATTTTTGGCCTGGTCCCGACTCGGGAATAGGGTGCTAAATTAATAATTCGCTAAAATTATAAGATAATACATTTTTGATAATTTCTTCAGACCCCATATAAAATATAAATTAATAATTCCTTATATATAGCATATTACATGAATGATTTATGAAGGTTTCTTGAAAAATGACTCAATTGTCTTTTGTTTTTTGTTGAAATCAATTTCCCTTGAATCTCGTCTCTAATTTTCCTTAGCATGGTAAGAACTTCTGGTGTTGTTTTCTCATAGCTCAACAAGAAATTGTTCAATGTGATTGCCGCTTTAATAGCTTCGTTTCGCGAAGGGGGCTCCATTGTAGAACTTTCATCATCTTCTTCATCGATATCATCTTTATTAATTTCAATAACGCTTTCAATAATTTCTTCATCAGTCAACAACTGTGCAACTACATTTTCTTCTGGGTGAGTCAGAACATCTTCGACATCCATTGCATTGCGATAACCCAACTCTTTTAATTAATAAAATATTAATTAATATATAAATTAATAATTATTAATTTATCGATTAATTAATAACTCTTTTAATTAATAAATTTTGGTGGTCCCAAGTGTATTATTTTATAGAGTTTCTACTGTAGCTCCTCCTTTAATATATAAATTATATTTTCAGTCCTTACTGCACAGCAGGTTTATTATTTCTAGTAAATTCACATATATCGTACAAATTTTTTTTTTCCCTTTCTTTCTGTATTGTTAAAAAATAGTTTAAATAATTTAAATATAGTTAAAAAAAATATTATATATATATATATATATATATATATATGTGTGTGTGTGTGTGTGTGTGTGTGTGTGTGTGTGTGTGTGTGTGTGTGTGAATAAAAGAGAGTTTTTTGGTATATAATTTTTTTTCCTTTGGTAATTTTTTTAATTGATTGATTGAGAATTTACAAAACCCCTTAAATTTGAAATGTTTCCAAGACACCTTATATTAGTAAAAAAAAGAAAAAAATTATATTATACTTATTTTATTTAGAATCGGGTCGGGTTAGTTCATGTTTGTGTTGAGTTGGGGTTTGGGTCAAAATTTTAGGCCTAAAGCAAATCGAACGGCTGGGTGGTCCGACACCCCTGTTCATAACTCTCTTTTTTTGTACAATAAGTCAAAGTCGAAATAGAAATCAAAATCGAAGAGCCCTTAAGACTTAGCTCAAAATGTTACGCTGGATTTCTTAGAACCCTAATATGTTGTTTGGTTCAAGTTTTGGAGAACTGAGAATGGATTTTAAGTTTGTTATCCCACAGATGCAGGAAAGTAAAACCCATCCCTCCTTTGGAAATATTTTTGGTTTCATGGAAATGTAGCTTGAGTTCATTTATTATAATTTTTTTTGGATGTAATACCCTCAATGACACCAGATGAATTTAAGTTACTACATCATTATGAAATGTTATTTATAAAGGCACAACCCTATGTCAGGGAACAACAATATATAGGGGCTATCAAAGATTTTCAACTTTTTTGTTAGGAGCTCGCTAACCAATTGATTATGGAGAACACAATATCTGTCTTCCTTGACATCCTACTTTTCCTCTTCTTCCTACTTTTTTTCCCAATTCACTTCATCTTCCACATACACTGTTACTTCTCAAACAAGGTAATCTTTATATTTCTCTTCTTCTTTTCTATTTTTAAATAATCTTTTTCCTCTTCCAATTCTAGGCTTCTTAGATTTTTAGTTTCTATGTAATTCTCATGTATTTTTAAACATTACTTATTAGATTATAGGTTAATAATTTTCTAATGAGTGTTTTTCCAAAGTTTAGAACTTAAAATTATGATTTTCAACCTCAAAATTCCACATAATCTCTTTCCAGACGACAAAGAACTGTCATAATCTTGGTAGTCCTAATTGTTAGGACTTCCTGACAGTCATTTGACAGATAATTCTCTGACAAAGGGCTACCAAGATCCTGGCAGTCCTAAGATATTTTATTTATTTGTACATATTAAATGAATATTCATTATGTGTTGTAGTCAAGTTGAAATAAAGAAAAGGAAGTCCCGAAAAAGTTGTTCATACTTGAGGAGGTAGAGAGACGATCAAAGAAGCGACATGATAGGAGAGATGATTGGAAGTTTATATCGATGGCATGTAGTAAGTGAAAGCACCCTAGAGGGGGGGTGAATAGGGTCAAACTAACTAATCAAGCACTAAATGATTGCTAATAGGCAACTTAAAGATTAAGAGTATAAGAGAAGAAGCAACAATAATACGATACCCGATGTATCCTGGTAACCTCCTGATGGACACTCAAGTCCCGGAACTCTCTCCGACTTTAATCCACTATTATAGAAAATAGTACAACGTGAGTTTTTATCCGAATGCTCACCAACTTCTTACCCGAGAGCTTTATCCGAAGGCCTCTCCGACTTCAATACAAGTGCTTTGATTCTAAGACTCTCCAACTTCACGAGAGCTTTTATCTGAAGACTCTCCAACTTCAATATTTCACAAAAAAGTTTTTATCTCCTTACAACAAGATGAAGATCTCACTCTTGCAACTCAAGAATACGATAACACAATTTGTGGATTGGCAAGTGAAAGCTTTGGTGGATTGTTTGTGCATAAGCTTTGGCATATTAGAAAATTTTAGGCTCCAAGCATCAACCTTGAATGAAGGGGTTCAAGGCTATTTATAACCAAAGTAGAGAAAGTGCAAAAGAGCAAGTTTCTGTCAGCAGTCAAAAGATTCGTTGAATTTCTGCGAAAGTTCGTCGGATCATCCGTCTGCATAGTGCAACGGCTACAAATATAGACGTTGGGATCATCGATGGGACAGGATCTGACAGTTGGATTCCAATCGATAACTATTCTGATTATCCGTCGGATTTCCTCGGACTATCGGATAATTTAAAAGTTCACAGAATATTTTTTGTGCTCCATTTCGATTATCCGACGGTCATCCGCAGAGATCCGTCGGATCTTTTGAATGACTACCCAAACATGATCTTGGGTTGTTATTTGCTCTATTTTGATTTGCCATCCATTACTTGTATTTACAATTATTCCTAGGACTCATTACAGACTCCAGATATACTATAGCAGGTGCAGAATTTTTCAGAGTCTTTAAATGATGATGACATGGCTTGGCTTCTGTAAACCCCGTTTTCGAAATTTCAAAGTTTTTATTTTAATTGCTTTAAATATTTGTCATAGAGAATAATTTTTTGTATTTGAATTTCCATGAAGGAAATCCTTAATATTTTTTATTGATTTACAAAAGGGGTTTACTAATTATATTTTCTAAAATTAGATTTTGGGTTAAATACTGTTTAAATTATTTGATATTATTAAATATTAATTTTGAATATTTTGTAAACAAGTATTTGAATTTATTTGGTTTAGTTTTAATTTACTAATTATTATCTTCATCAATAAAATCTATAACTACAAGCTTTATTTTCATAAGTAGAAGTCCCTCTTAAATCTCAATGATAATATATAAATCATAAAGAATCATCTTTTTCTCCCTCATCCATATCAAACCAACTCTCTGCCGCCTCTCGTATACCTATCCGCACCCAAGCCTATATAAATTCGGTCATCTTTTTCTATTAATACACATCACCACTTTCCTCTCTTTTATACTATATAAATCCTAACTATATTTGACTGTATCTTCTCTAATATATCTAAATCTATATAGATTTGAATGCATATATTCAAAAATTGTAAAATATTATCTTCTTACAGAATCCTCAGAATCCTTTTATATGCAGACGTTTCATCTATAAATAGAGAGAACCAGGAGAGAAACTAGGACACCCATCTCTCCTATAGCTCTCTTTCAAGTACCCTTGGTATGCACCAAACTAGCCATAATCCATGAACCACCAATCTGGCTTCCTGAGCTCTCGACGGAACCGTGTGACTCCTTCTCTTCATAAACAATCCATTAACACACCAATTGTGACGTGCATCATGTCCGTGTTCTCCATCCCTTCTACTATTCATTATTTACATTACAATCTCTGCCGTCCGACAATTCCGGACACAAATTTATTTCTTATGTCTGAAGACATGACACACAAAAACCCTAATCTACTAGACACCACCCTCGGCCAACTCCGACCAAAGTCCCAACGCCAACAAAACCACCGCCACCAATCAATGCCTCGTCGCAACACTCCGCTATCCCGGTTGTCACGCCCCAAAACCAAAATAATGGAGAGCGAGGGCGAGACAAAGCCAGCTACGTATATCCGAGTACGCCAGTACCCTAAGATACGGTTACGACTGTCTAGAAGACAAGTGGGTGGACTCTAGCACACTAATGACGACTCCTAAGGTCAGACAAGTCATATCTCAATCCAAAAACAAGAAACAATAAAGAGTAAATCACATATGACATGGGTAAGATGTCCCAAACACAAATACATACTAATCGTTAGAGCTGACATAATGTAACGTTCCAATCCCAAAATACGTAGGACTAGAAACGTAGACATGTCATCCGTATAATAAATATACGTAAGCTGTAAAATGTAGTAAAATCAAAACCACTAATCTCATCCACAAAATAAAGATAAGCTTTTATAGAATTAAGTAAGAATTTGTCATTTACATGTAGTTGGACGGAGACAAATCCACTACCAACTAATTAAAAGAAAGTAAAACATGACAAATGAAAAGTGTTGACCCAAACTGGATCACAGTCAACCTGATTTAGATAATTAACAACTGATATCTGATATGATCCAATACGACACATCAAGTACAAGACAGAACATCACCTATGACACATCAAGTTCAAGACAAACGTTGTCTACATGCTGTTGCACTGCAAATGTAATCTGTTCTCAGTCTATAATTTTTTATTTATTGAGTCTAGGAAAATATGTACGTTGAGTCGCACTGTGTCATCTCAACCCCTAGACATATTTCTCCAAGCCCCACCATACAAATAAACCAATTCCTGAATCAAACTAAACCATCCTCACCCATATAAGGCTTCTGGTCTGAGGCAGACCGAACTCGGGCCGAACTCGGCCTCCTTAAAATCAGCAACCTAATTTTTAGGACCACCTTGCTGCGAGCTATCCAACTTTCAAATTTTTGAATATTTGGAACAGAACTCTGGTCGAACTCTGACCCCTGCCTAGTATAAATAGAGCTTAATTCCTCTCATTTCAAATTATCTCTTACTCTCAAGCTTTCAATATTCCAAGCCTTATATATTATAAGCCTTACTCTTCCAAATTCCCTAGCCACAAAACTTTCTAGCCCCAAGGTGCTCAGTGTGATTCAGCTAGAAGTTTTGTACAAGAGTTGAAAAGAAGTCACTTAGAAAATTTTAAGTTTCATATCTGCGAAGTTAAAGTAGTCGAACGCTTCAAAGGCTCGTATCTGTAAGAAGTTGGCGTGCTCTTCGGACTAAAGGCACGTGTGTACCCTATTTCACAAATAGTGGATTTCAACTCCGAGTAAGAGTTCTCGGGCCTGGACTAGTCCTCCACGAGGGAAACCAGGATATATCGATGTGTTTGCGTTTGTTCTTCAAAAATCTTTTAGTTTTCGCATTATTACTCTCTGATTATATATTCTCTTAGTAGTTGCTTTTGGACTTAGCATAGAGTTATTTTTAATTGGTCATTATAGACACAAACTCTATTCATCTCCCTTCTAGAGTTGCCTATACGCTACTTCAGAAAGATGTGTCAAGAGTAGCAAAGAACGATCCAGATACGTCATCTTCGAAGGAATAGAGAAGATCACAACATCGGCTAGAATACCTGCGGAAAGGCAAGAACACGCACCTGGAGAGATCACCAGGTCCTCAAATGGACGTAACAAGATACAGGAAAAATATGCCATCAAACTGAATATCACTGCTCAATAATAAGTAAAATTGGAACATAACAAGGTCCAATACCAACCTTGTGTAGGAGCGTAAAAAGTGCTTCCAAGAAAGAGTCATTTCATTCATAAGTGGACTGCTTTACGCCTAATACAGCGGGTAATCTCTTTACGCGCCGAGATAAGACTAGTCACTTTACGCTCAAGCAAACTGGTCATTTTACGCTGGGTCTATACTAGTGGTTTTACGCCAAAGACAGAGCAGCCTCTTTCACGCTGGACAAAAGCTATCAAATCTTGCATTTAATGCAGATTTTGACATGAAGATATCAATGATGGCATTTACCACAGAATTCAATGGAATTTGTCTTATACAAAGACCATGGTTGTCGTTTGTGGAGATCGAGCTACTTTACGCTCATTGAAGGATTTCTTTTACGCACGGAGCTTTACATGAGTCCTTACGCTCATTAAAAAGCAATGTGTGCGTGGAGTTTATTTGAGCCATTTTACGCTCAAGGTTATACAACCGCTTTACGCTGGAAACCTATGACAGAGCTAGTTTACGCTCATCTTTTACGCCCTATTTATTCTGGCCAGTCCAGAACGTGGTGTGCCTACGTGGTCTTCATGCCACATAGTTCGAAGAACGTGTGTACGTGTATCCTATTCTCACTGAAATGATGGGACACGTGTCAGCACATACGGAGGATGATTCTGATCGTGGTTGGCGGTTATTGAGCGTAAAGACATATTTTGATGCTCCTTTACGCGCGGAAGCCCCAGTCTAAAAAGACTCATTTTTCTCATACAACACACACAGAGAGACAGGAGAGAATACAGAGATCAGAGCTTCGAGATTTTGATCCTCTAGAGCATTCTTCTTCAACTTTTCTTCCAAGAACAGAGTAAAGCAAAGCAGGAAAGCATTCGGCCTCGCCATCAGTGTCCAAGTGCGTCGATACCTTTTGTTGTGTTAGTTCTTCCAAGTTGTTCTACTTCAAGCAGCGATCTTCATCATCATCATATGGTCCAAGGAACAAAGTGATCATTTACGAATCAGACTTCCATAGCAATACTTTCCCAGAATCAAAAGTTGTACTTCTTGTACTCTTTCTCGTTTTATTTCAAAATCCCAATTCCTCCAAGGCATTTTGTTAAGTGAAACAAAAATGGCGACTCTGCTGGGGACGACCTTCTCCTCTGACGATGAGGTGATTGCTCAATATGATGATGTTTCGGTCGGTTCGACCAAGAAGACTCTGGTTGTGCACTTCGACCAGACTACCTATGAAGAAATGCTCCGAACTGGGGGTGGTTCTCGCTACTCCAATGCTCAAAAGTCTCGCAAAGCACGAAAAGTTTGGATTCCCAAATCCAAAGTATTTCTGATCTCTCTGCTGCTTCTGGTGACAAGGGAATTCTTCCCACTCATGTCGTAAGGGCTCCCGTTTGTGACGAGGCAGTCCTTACTTCAGAGTTGCACTCGAAGTGTGACGAATTATCTTCCGTTTGTAACGGTAAAGATAACCAGGTTTCACGCCCACTGCGTAAAAATCAAGTTTTGCGCTCAGTGGGTAAGAACCAAATTTTACGCTCAGTTCACAAGAATGAATCCCCCGTTGGTAACGTGGCAGATTCTAAAGTTTGTGCTTCTGAGTGTAAGAATCAGTCTCCCGTCTGTGACGTGGCAGGCCCAAATAAGTTACGCTTCTCGCGTAAAACAAAATCTTCCATTGGTAACGTGGCAGATAATAACTTTTACGTTCCATGCGTAAAGATAAATCTCCTGTCTGTGACAGTGTAGATGAAATTCACAATGATACCCATATAACAAATGTGAATGTATCTAAACGTGTGCAGCGTAAAAATATTGTTGGTAAAACTTCTGTTCTACACCAACAATTTCTCATATTGCTTTGCGCAAAGTACCAAAATTGCAAATTACGCGCCAACAAAATGGAGTTTTGCGTGCTAAGTCTCAAGATTTACGTACACAGCTCCAAACGCGTAAGAACGTACAGTTTGGTTCTGCGAATGCAGCCAGTAATCTTCTTTATACACAAGGGACTAGACGTTTTTCTACCCCAAACGTAATAAAGAAGAATACTGCTTCCATTTCTTCTGACTTACGTGAATTGCTAATGCAAAAGCGTAAGAATAGACAATCTCCGGTGATATTCCCCCAAGAAAAACATCATTATGAATACCACCAGGTTGTGATTAACTGTTGTTGTTCAGCTTCAAGACGATCAGTTTTCGATCGGTTAAGCCTCAATGCACCTCCATATCAAGTTGAAGATCAAGAACATGAGTTGCCATACGCATCAGTCAACATGGCATCTCATACTAACAGAGGACGACATCCAAGACGGAACACGTCCCAAACTCCAAGTCAACAACAGTTCAACAGGCTTCTTGATTCCTTTGAGGGAGTATATCAGAACACTCGGTCAAGAAGGCAAAGACTATTGCAGACTTCTGACTCAGAAGCTGGGGGTACTCAATCTTTTGAGTCTGACACCGATAGTGTGGATTCATACTTCTATACCAATCCTTCTGTATCTTCAAGGGAGGTTGAATCCTACGCTGTTGGAGATGAACCAGAGACGTCATCTGTTAATACAGAACAACGTCTCACTGCCGTCGAGCAATCATTGAAGGATATGCTTAACATGGTGCAAAATATGCATCAGATAATTTTGAATCAGCAAACTGCTCAACCGACGGTAGTAACACCAGCACCAGTAGCAGCACAGACTCAAGATAGTTAAGGGGCTGAAATACCTTTGAATATTCAAGAACCTGCTGTTAATCAGAATTCTGCATCTTCAGATCCCATCATTCCAGAAGATGTACCACCTCCAGTGGGGGTCACGGTACATCCAACCACTACTCAATCAAATGTGCTTCCTCAAACCAGTGAGGCCATTCAAGCAGTGCGTGAACTTAAAGCGCAGTTTGAAGTCTTGAGACAAAGATCAGCTCCAGAGGTTAGAGATCAAGCAACCTTATCCTCCTCATTGGAATGATGTACCATTTCCACCGAAGTTCAAGCCACAATCCATGGTTTTGTTCGATGGAAAAGCATCTCCCAGTCAATATATCAATTACTTTGATATTATGACTGTACATTTACAGAAGAATGATGCTCTTCTCACTCGAGTGTTCATCGGGTGCCTGACGGGTTCAGCTTATGACTGGTATCGTAGCTTACCCGACAACTCTATTTCGTCTTTTGACGAATTCAAAGCAATGTTCCTCTCCCGTTTCTATGAAGGAGGTATGGACATGAACATGTCCTCCTTAATAGAAATAAAACAAAAGGAGAAAGAAGATACTCGGACGTTCATCGAACGTTTCGACAGGCTACTCTAAAGATGCCTCCTGGTATGCCAGATTCAGCAACTGATTGACCATGCAGATGAACCTGCGACCATCCATTGCTGTCTTCACGGTTCCCAATTCACAGATTGGGCCTCGTTGATCATAGCAGCAGTTTCTCGAGACCCAACGGTAGGTTGGCTCGAGAAACGGGATGATTTTCGCCTCAGAAGACAAAGGAAGAAAAACAATCCTGGCAACAATCCTGGCAATCGTAATGTGAAGGGAAAGGATACTCTTATGGTTAATCTTTCCAAGAACAAAATGACACCGAGTAACCGGGAATCTTCTAGGCCAAAGGAAGAATACTCCTTCGACGAAAGTGATATCCCAGGGATATTTCAATGTCTAGTGAAAAGTGGTAAACTTCAGATTCCTGAGCCAAAGAGGCCCAATAAAGTGAACCTGACTGACAATCCCAAGTATTGTATCTACCATAGATACATTAATCATCCTACCAGTGCTTGCTATGTCTTGAAAAACAAGATCTAAGAGCTGATAAATGGTGGCGCCATCACTTTAACCAATGATGACCATACGGTGACAACCAATATGGTTTCTCTTCAGTTTGGGGATTTTCCTCCACAGCAAGTCCCAGATGGAATTATCCCAATTCCAAAGGCGACAATGAAGATCATGAATATCCCGCCTGCCAGGGAAGAAAATACAGGATTGCTTGCCTCTCACATTGAAGAAAGGCAAAATTATGTGGGTACATCCTGACTTAGTGCCTGAGTTGGAAAATGAAGGTAAAACTTCAAATCCAAGAAAGATAAGAAAGTCAAAACCTGCAATATGGTACTTTCTTCTTCTAAGTCTGAGAAAGAAACTTTTGCTGGTACAAGATCTGGAAAAGAGTACCACAAAGACTATGAGGGATCCTCTAAAGAAGTAGAAGATGTAGTGGAAACATTACCAGTTCAACCTTCTCCTGTTCCTACTAAACCATCTGTGGTTGAGAAAGGGAAACAGAAGGCAGTACGCTTTGATATCCCATTGAAGTCTGCTTCCAGTCAGGGGGGTAACAATGAAGCCTTACAAATTCGATATTCTAGCTCAGTTAGCCAATACTCCGGCTAGATTGTCTATATTCGAACTGCTTCGCCTCTCCAGAGAAAGCAGAGAAACTTTGAGCGAAGCTTTACTTCAAGCAGATTCATGCTTGGCCCAACTCAAGACTCCTGATAATACACCAGTGTCATGTCCCCAATGTCATAGCGTGATGGAGGCAATTCCCAACATCACCTTTACACAAGAGGATATGCTATTGAAACACAACAAGCATGATAGGCCCCTGTGCTACACTGGATATATCGGATCCACTGAAATCGACAGGATCTACATTGATCCCGGGTCCTCGATTAGCATAATTCTTCAAAGTATGCTAAGACCTCTGAGGATTCCTACTAGTGAACTGACTTACACTAGTACCACTATTGTTGGGTTTAATTCTGGCAAGAGTAAACCTCTGGGGAAGATCCGGTTGCAGATTCAGATTGGTGATCTTCGAACCATGGTGTCTTTCTATGTTATCAACTCGGACGTATCCTACAATATTCTTCTTGGAAGACCGTGGATTCATGAGCACAATATTGTGCCTTCAACTCTCCACCAATGCTTTAAATATGTGGATTCCCAAGGGGTGGTGAAAACCAAATTTGCTAATATTAATCCTTTCAAAGGTGTCGAAGCCTACTTCTCTGATTCAAGGCTTTATAAACAAGAGCATATGAAAGAAATATCAGACATAGTTGAAGAAACATCATCTGAGGATCAGTCTATTAATGAAGATCTACTGGAGGAACAACCCTTGAAAATCATTGTCAAGAGACAAATCCAATCTCAACCTGTCAATGATCAACCTTTGATCATCAAGGTTAAGGGAAGAACTCAAGCTTCATCTGAGGAATCAATAAAAATTCCTGCTAAGAGTCAAGTTCAACCTTTCATAATCAAAGTCAAAGGGCGTACTTCTGGTACAAATGAGCCAGAATCACCGTTGGTTATCAATCTTGATAAATCCACGAGAAAGCCGGATGATGGTCCGCTGTTGACTAATCCGAAGCCTAGCAATCAGATGGCAAATGATGTAAATATTGCTCATCTCTTTGATATCAATGAAGATTTCCTTTTCGAGTATATGGCTGTCAAATTTATTGAAAGAATGACTTTATCTTCTGATAATCAAAGTCATCAATATAAAGACAACATAGAACCGGAAGAAACCTTATACATTGATCATAAAGAGAATTCTTTCCCTCCTCATGTTGATGTCGGGCCTTATGCTCAAAAGTTCTTGACATCTTCTCCCTATCTGCTGTCTGTAGCCGCTTCATCACAAGCTTGCGTGACTTTCAGACGTCACGAAGAATCCTATTTTGTGGTCCTATCTGATAAGAAAAACAAGCGCCAAATTGTGTTCGGCCTGGCCAGAAATATCCCTGTTACTCAGACAGATGATCTTGAGAATAAAGATAAAGGAAGAATCCGAATCGACAAATATAGTCAACAATCTATCAAGATTATTCAGAATATGGGATATGATTTGAAGACTATGCTAGGTCTTAATCAAGGTAAGGGTAGACGATTACCATTGTGCGGTGATCCGTTTTACCAGAAGACTCGTCATGGGTTAGGATATGATCCATCCCACATATTTAATGACGATATACAAGAAGAATTCTCTTCTAGCTCTTCACAATCATCAGATTCGGAATAAATTCTATTCGTCAGAACCGATATGTTTCATTCCTCATATTGTGATCCAAGCGAATATCCTTAATCTCCCTGGCTACCAAGGTTTGGTTAAGCTAGTTATTCACTCTCTTTCTACAAGTATTTCATATTTATCTATCATGTCTATTTGACCTATGCATAAATTTTTATCTACTTTTCGTGGAACTCCTACAGACTGTCATGTTCATATTACCTCTGATAAGTATTTTATTTTTATCTATCATGTTCATTTGACCTCTGCATAGATATTAATCTACTCTTCTTTTTTGAGTCTTTACATACTATCACGTCCATACTACCTCTGATGGTATTGTATATTCTCAAAACAGAGAATTAATCTTCTGTCTCGTCAGATGATTAATCGGATTTATTATTTCATCATGTTCCCATAACCGCTGGATGAATATTTAAATCTACTTATCTATCATGTCCATATTACCTCTGGATAGATATGTATTGAGTTTTGTCATGTTCCTATAACCTCTGACAAGTGTCTCCTATATCACGCCTATTGTTCCAAATAAACGATAGGATCATAGAACATATATTTCATTCATCTTGGAAACATTGCAAAATGGCTTACAAGATATTCTTTTAAAGAGGAGTAGAAGCATCTAGAAGTAACTGTCGTAGTTCTTCTAGCCTTCTACCAAGAGAATTCATAACTTTCTGTGTAGCCTCAGCACGATGCAAGAAAGTTTAGCTAAGGTAGTCATCAGACCCTCTTTAGCTTCATCAAGGGTCCTGATGGTGGATTCAGCCCCAAAGGCTTTCTCTTCTAAAATCGAGCTCTGGGTGAGGTGCAGATTTCGAGCTTCGATCATCTGATCTCTTTCAGCCTTCAGGCGAGCTAACCCTGCTTCGAACTCGTGGATTTCATGATTTTTGTTCTGAATATCTATGTTCAGAGTATCATAAGCTACTCTGTGACTGTGAAGTGAAGGCTTTATCCCAGCCAAGAATGCTTTCTCTGTCGCAACCTTCAGACTATGTTCGCGAAGAGATTCATTGTATGTAGCCTCCCGAGCAAGATAATCGGCTGTCAAGGCTTCATATTCCTCCTCAATAAGGCTTTCAACAGTCTTACTTGATAGCCTGAGATATTCTCTGATTGGGTGTTCAAGATCCTCCACAATCTTCTCCAGCTTGCCAGCTCTCTCTGCATCACTGAACAGAGCAACATTATTTATGGTCGAAACCATTGCCGTCTTCAAAGTCTCATAATTGAGGCCCTCATTGAGGACCATTTTTATCAAGGTTGCCAAACTTTTGTAAAAGGTGTCGATATAAATCTCAACTAGGAGATTCGTTCCCGTGCTGGAACTTGGCTTGGCAACAATATCCGACGGGTATTTTTCTTGGAGATCGGAAGCAGATATCGGTAGTACAACAGCAGAGTGAGACGAAGTCGTTGCTGCTACTATCGTTATAGCCAATTGATCCTCAGATGCTCTAGAGATTGTATCTCCCACCGGTGTAATAACAGACAGGGATGGAGCTGGTGTCGTAACTGCTTTTTGGTTCCCAGGAATCTCAGGAGCAGTTTCTTCAATATTTGTTACTCCAGCTATTTCTGGAGTGCTAGCAGCAGTAATACTGGTGGATATGACAGCAGCCACAGAAGCGGATTCAGACTCTGGCATTGGTTTATCAGAAACCGGTACTGAATCAGTCACGACAGCAGAGGATGTTATTATTCCCCCAGTTTCCATTTGAAGTTCAAATATACCCCCTGTACCTCCTTCAATTGGTTGCTCCATAGGATTCTCTACTACTGCAGTTGTGGTGATATTTTCTACATTTGATTCTTTGGTGAAGTCTGGGTCTCCTCCACCAGCCCCATCATCGCCTACAGTGGGGTCTACTCTAGTTTCCTCTTTGTGTTGAGCTTCAGCAAGAGAAGACACTTCAGATTGTGCTTTTTTTGCCTCAAATGATGGAGGATGTTCTTCTCGAGGCTCCACTTCAGGCTCTCGTATTCCCTCCTCCTCGGCATCTGCGCCTTCAGAAGAAGAAGATCCCTCTTCAAATTCCTCATTCTCTTCATAGATTTCTTCTTCTTGAAGAGGAGCCACAAGCTTTGGTGCAATTACAACATCTGCAAAACGAACAAGAAGACAAGTTAAATATACAAATCATGGTATATAATTCCATATAGGTTTTGTATAATACTTGGAATATGTGCATTTTTCTCAAGATATGTATCATAATCACCATCCCAATCATCATCCTCAAAATCAAGAGCCGGTTCATCTGATGGGATGCGTTCTTGATCGGTAGTGGATACAGCAGTAGTACCCTCTGCAACCTGTGCTTTGGACGGTAAAGACAAATGGAGTGAAGTGCTGAGACGTCCAGGAGACAAAAGTGTTATAGCCCCTGATCCAACTATCGGTGGAGGAGCTGAGGATCCTTCTCCAGGATGGATTGAGGAAGAACCAACAAGAGGATCTTCTTCAATTAAAATATCTTCTCCTTCTGGAGTATCGGCTCTTGGTTTAGAGGACCCTTTTGCGGCTGATCTCTTCCTTTTTTTTCGGAGTTTTTGTTGGAGATACAACGACTGCACCTTGTTTTCTTTTGCGGTCCTTGCTAATGATGATAGGTTCAGCAGCTGGTTCTCCAACTCCAGTAGGGATAATTACCAGGAATGGATCTGGAATGCCAATGTCGTCAGGGATGTCTGCCGGCACCCTGACCTGTTCCTCGATTTCTCCTTCCTTAGGCCACCTCAAACTACCTTTCAAATCGTAACCATGGGCAAAAGAACGAATTGAAGCATAGAAGTGGGCATACGTATGGAGTATACGTAATTCTGTGGTGTTAGTGGCAGTCGAAATTATGAATTTGGCACCAGTCCGAGTAGCACCGAAATACCTCCAACCCCTAGCTCCATCAAGTAATTTCCCATAATAACGGAAATTAGTCAAAGGATTACCAACATGAAGCTGGTCATATCCGAACTGGCGAGCGAACCTACTGGGTAAGTACGGTTCAAACGCACAACTATCTTCATTTCTGTACATCAGATGAGAGGGTCTGATGCACTGAAGCCACTTAAAAACTGACTGTGGCAACACAACTCTTCCGTCAGCCTCATCTTCAAATGGGACACCGAGGCAATCCGTTGGAACTTGCGGCCGGGTACAGAAGAAGTTCCAACCATAAGAATAATTCAGAACCGCTCGGGTATCTGCCAAAGTCGTAGCAACCCATGTAGCCTTGCTGAATTTTTAGAGGAAGACCTCCGCATCATCACCTGGGCCTGGCGGTAACAATCCGCAGTTATGATGCAATAACCAGCCCATCAGATAGGTGTAGGGCATCTCTACTCTAGGGAAAACACTCCGATGAGGAGCATTATTGATTAACTCCTCGCCAAAGGTTCTTACACCTGCATTTATCCGACACACCATGGCCGATAGCAGGTTGATCCTGACTTTAAAAACCAGGCGTACTGCTGGCCATAGCACACTGCGGTGAATTCTGTCAACAGTACCAATACCCGGTACAACCCATCTTCTCAACCATAAAGAAAGAAAGCCTGCCAGCAAAGCTCTCCGTGAGATTTTCTGACTACCATATCTAAGGAAGCTCAAGGCTTCGGTTCCGACAGGAAATTCCCCAGTCTTCGTAGACAGATACTTATTCGGGAATTTGTAAGTAACCGTCATATCCCGAACCTTGTTGGAGGAAATTGTCGAACCTATGTTGATTGCTGGAGCTTTGTTTTCCTGAAATCTTTCTTTGTCTTCCTTGGATATCTTATCCTTATGGAAGAAGAGATAAGTCGTCCACTTGTTGATATACGCCAGATGGGACGGACTTTCATGCATCGTGGTACAAATCAGATAGTGGCACATCAGTTCTTCGTATATCTCAATCAATTGAGGGTTAACTTCTCTGATCTCAGCAAGCTCCCTGTTGGAGGGAACATATTCTTCATATGGGGCCTCCCCCATTGGCAGCTTCGAGATAAACTGCATCTCATGAAGGGCGAGACCCATTTCACCTTTTGGAGTAGCAAAAGTTCCAGTTGAACTTAAATATATTTCCATCAAGGCCAAAAATAAATTTCCATTCAGAGGAATACCATAACTGGTGGAAGCCACTGCTTCGTACAGGCCGATATCTTTCAACTCTGCCTCAAAATTCTTCATCATCCAAAAGCTTATCTGAATCCAGCTCTGGTTGAATGGAGTCAACCATCCTGGCAGTCTGGGGTTGTTCTGAGGATATAATACAGCATCCTTCATAAATTTATTCACAAACATCGGGGTTTGTACTGGCTGTATTAAACCCGAATCTTCGCTGGGATTGGAGCCTGGCATAAGGCCCAAGATAGAAGTAACACCTCCATTGGGAATGCTAGCAAAGTATCCCATATCAGTGGCACGCTCCCTCTTGAAAACAATTCTGCCTGGTCGTCTATGGCTATTAGGAGTCAAATTCTACAGCATTTGTCGAGGATGGGTAGCATGGACGAATGCTGACAAAAGATAATCTCTGTCCATATCTGGAAGATACATGGCTCTATTTCCAAATTTGAAAACCCAAGACTCCTTCTTGGGATGAGTCTGGGATTTACAATCAATGGCATCTCCAAATAAAAAGGCTGGTTTTGGGAAGTGTTGTCCATCTAGCGAATTCAACAGTTCCCCATTTATCATGGATAGCAACAACCTATCCCCCTGAGCTGCTATTAACTGTGCCCTCTCTACCGGATAAGCGGGGTTCGACTGAGGAAATTTGACATGAGATAAATCTTCCAAATAGTTCGAACCCACCATGCCAACTGATGATCCGAAAACTTCAGCAAGAGCATGAACTTGCAGATCCACTGATAGAATGACAAAAGAGAACGAGTTAGTTCGAAGTTCATGAAGCCTTTGCTCAAATAAGATCATTCAAAAGATTGATGAATGTTACGCTATCACATAATGGTGTGAGCGTAATATAACTTTTTACGCTGACCTGGTTAGACATGAGCATGGTTAAAGGTTTCACGCCAGCACATTAACTATGAGCGGAAGACAAAGTTTTACGCTGACACGTGTAACGTGGGCATAATTTTTTTCTTTTACGCTTACACGAACATCGTGGGCGTATAATTGTTGTTTCAGTTTTACGTTACCACGTACAACGTGGGCGTAAAGAGCTGAAAGTTTGACCTATCTTCTTCCTCAACGGTCTTTTCCCATTTCAAAGAAAAGGGTTTTACCTATCATAGGCGGAGCCACGGCCGAGTTGGGATCTTGTTGTGGTGTCGATGACCGAATAGGGGTCTTCACATGATCAGTCAATAAAGAATCAATGGCTGGCTTTTTCCCCTTGCTGCCGGCGGCGGATGAGTTCTTAGGAGCCATCAGATCAGGGTTTCGAAGAAAAACAAAAGCAAGGAGATTCAAGGAGATGAGTAAAAGTGTTTTCTCTCTCTCTAAAAAACCCTATTTATAAGGAGATTAAAAAACCGACTGTTCGATATCCCTAACTTCACACTGACTGTTGGATATCCCCGCTCTTACGCGGATGACGGTTGCATATCCCGAGTTTTGCGCTCATCAAATCTCAACTTTTACGCTTCTGTTCAAAGTGTTTTAAATTTTGGAGACATTTGAAAACTTTGAAGGGGGTCTTGTAGGAGCGTAAAAAGTGCTTCCAAGAAAGAGTCATTTCATTCATAAGTGGACTGCTTTACGCCTAATACAGCGGGTAATCTCTTTACGCCCGAGATAAGACTAGTCACTTTACGCTCAAGCAAACTGGTCGTTTTACGCTGGGTCTATACTAGTGGTTTTACGCCAAAGACAGAGCAGCCTCTTTCACGCTGGACAAAAGCTATCAAATCTTGCATTTAATGCAGATTTTGACATAAAGATATCAATGATGGCATTTACCACAGAATTCAATGGAATTTGTCTTATACAAAGACCATGGTTGTCGTTTGTGGAGATCGAGCTACTTTACGCTCATTGAAGGGTTTCTTTTACGCACGGAGCTTTACATGAGTCCTTACGCTCATTAAAAAGCAATGTGTACGTGGAGTTTATTTGAGCCATTTTACGCTCAAGGTTATACAACCGCTTTACGCTGGAAACCTATGACAGAGCTAGTTTACGCTCATCTTTTTACGCTCTATTTATTCTGGCCAGTCCAGAACGTGGTGTGCCTACGTGGTCTTCATGCCATATAGTTCGAAGAACGTGTGTACGTGTATCCTATTCTCACTGAAATGACGGAACACGTGTCAGCACATACGGAGGATGATTCTGATCGTGGTTGGCGGTTATTGAGCGTAAAGACATTTTGATGCTCCTTTACGCGCGGAAGCCCCAGTCTATAAAAAGACTCATTTTTCTCATACAACACACACAGAGAGACAGGAGAGAATACAGAGATCAGAGCTTCGAGATTTTGATCCTCTAGAGCATTCTTCTTTAACTTTTCTTCCAAGAACAGAGTGAAGCAAAGCAGGAAAGCATTCGGCCTCGCCATCAGTGCCCAAGTGCGTCGATACCTTTCTGTTGCGTTAGTTCTTCCAAGTTGTTCTACTTCAAGCAGCGATCTTCATCATCATCATATGGTCCAAGGAACAAAGTGATCATTTACGAATCAGACTTCCATAGCAATACTTTTCCAGAATCAAAAGTTGTACTTCTTGTACTCTTTCTCGTTTTATTTTCAAAATCCCAATTCCTCCAAGGCATTTTGTTAAGTGAAACACCTTGAATTAGCGCACCATCCTCCCAACCAAACAAGGACAGGAGATGATGCCCTAATCTACGATGAAGTATCTTTCCAAGCCATGAATCCGATATAGTATTCGGACCACAACAAGGTTCAGTACCTTTTCATCGAAGCAGTAAACCACACCTACAACCAAACAAGGACAAGGTGTGGCAAACTAGTTCGCGACAAGTTACTGTTCCAAGCCACGGTCAGATATAAGTACCCAAACCAAAAGTATGTAGGATCGATGGCACCTCTAGAGGGTGGTGAATAGAGTACAGCAGAAAATATGTGAGACTCGTCTCACAGTATTGGTATTTATATATGGATACGTATTTTGTAGTATTTTTGTATTTTCTTAGTTTTTCGGAATGCTTTAAAATTTTCCCAACTTATAGATTTTTTCCTTGACCGGCGGCATACTGCCAGTATACCGGTGCATACCGACGGCATACCGCCCGGACAGATTTTTTCATATTTTAGATATTTTTTATTTCAGATATTTTCATAAATAGTATTTTAGATATTTTGATAAATAGTGTTTGGATATTTTCATGAATAGTATAGATGCACCCTATTACCCAATGGATATTTGGTTTTGTTTGGATGGCCACGATTGGCTTAGATTTTGACATGCATCACCATCTAATGGTCAAGATTAATTCTTCCTTCTATATATACCCTTTCACTTTTTCTCTCCTTCCTCTTTTCATTCTTTCTTGCTTCCCTCTTCACTTTTATTCCTCTTCCTCAAGAGCATAGGAAAGCTTGGCCTTGAGGCCTAGAGTGTGGTTTCGTATCCCTCTTGGTGGTGGAGTGAAATATTAGACTTGGAGCTTAACTTATGCAAGTACATCTTGCCAAATTCATGAAAAATATTGTTTTATTGTCATTTTTGTTTTCCTTGGCATTAAATGCTTAGAATGGTCTTAAACTCATTTTTTTTTAAATTTTTTCCTTGTGATTCTCGTCATATGCATGTTTCTAAATATGGTTAGAACTATGATTTGATTTTCTGTTAAAATCCAATATTGACTTAGTAGAAAACTCGGTATTGAGAGTGATACTGGTGTTACCATCATAGATCTTGGTTACATATGCATATATGAGGCCCCCACCAAGCTTGTATACATAGATTTTTGAGTTTGGTAAAAATCGGAACCCGTTTCGGTTTCCCGAGAACCTCTTTTTGGAGTATTTTGAGGTATTGATCTATCAAATCTTTGAATTTGTCAAAACTAGTACTCCCATGTTGTAGGGAATTAAATTGCATACGATTTTGACTTTTGAAAGTCTGATTTTTGATTTAAAACGAAGTTTTTATGGCCGAAACAAGTTTGGAGTTTTCAAAAATCAACTTTTTGTGACGGTTCGAAAAATTCGTCAGAAATCTGCAGAAATTCGTCGAAAAATCTGAATTTGCACCACAAAACTTGCTGTGACACTTTGGAAAATCTGTCGGTAATCCGCAGTAATCCGTCGGATGATCCGGTTAGGCTGTTTTTGTCCGTTTCTGTCCGTTTTTATTCGTTTTTGATATTTTCTTCGACTGTAATAAATTCTTAACATGATTAGATGACCTTGTATACTTAGAGAATGATTGTACACCATATACCTATATACACTTGACACTAGCTTATGTTCATATGTTCTCTATACTCACTATGTATTGCCATGCCCTTCCAGAATTATTGTACTTTACAGTCTATGCCATGTCCAATATTTACTTGATAGTGACCCGTCGTGGTGCACTATTGTACATGTATTTTCCTATCTTGCTTGATAGTGGCCTTTCATGGCGTACTCTTGATTACAGTACATGTCTAGCTCCTTGATAGTGGCTCGTCGTAGCGCACTCTTATCTTGATATTGTCATGTCTTGTTGTGGCTTGTTGTAGTGCACAATCTTGCTTGTCTTGTCCAGTCTCATATGTCTCATGTCTAGGATAGATTCTACAGAATGTCACACCTAGTATCCTAAATAAAAATGTTAGGAACTATACAACTAGCTTGATTATCTAGATCATTGGGAGGTGAGACTTTTCTGGTTACCTGCACCCCTTGTTTCCCAGTCTTATATATATATATATATATATATATATATATATATATATATATATACTAGGGATTTGGAGCTATCTGTCATGATGAGCACTCTTCCAGCACACCATCGAGTGTGGTACTTCTTTAGGACACATGTATCTTACTACGGTGTATCTGCTATACTTGTTTTTCTTTTGGCTTGGATCAATCGGGTAGTCTGCAGGGCAGGTAACTGGATTGGATTTCTCAAAAGTACATATGTTAGTAATTAGGATTATGAAAACCCTAGTTAGCTAAAGTATCAAGCCATACTCATTGCTTGGCCGTGATTGATGGATGGAGTCCACTCCTGTCTAGTCTAGTCTTGCTCCAGTTTATCTTATTGCAGTACTTAGCTTCCTGTCATTCCTTACATGCTATTCTTCCTACTACATGCTTGGTTTCATTACTTATCCTACATGCTCGGCTTTACCACATGCTCATATGCCCAGTTTATTCTACATATTCACTTACATTTCCTTACATGTTCTCAGTTTTCTTTCGTACACACTGTGGTACCAATTATTATTCTAGTCTCATTTGCTACTTATCTTAGAGATATTATGAATTGCATGCTGGTTTTAGTTCATAGTTTGGCTTCTTTTGTGGTACTTGCTATTGGGGGTCTGACCCCACTGATTTTGCATTGACCAGATTTAGTTGAAGTGCCCGAGGATCTTCTGTACCTTCCACTCGATGGTGACCACCCGGAGCACCAGGGGGCTTGAGTGGGTTTTCTTTCTCTTACCCACTCTTTTCTGTATATTCTTTTGAGGCGTTTAGCCACCGAGCACGTGTTTAGCTCATGTTTTGGACTTGACATTTGGTCTACGGGCTTAGACATGATGATATATTTCTAGACTGCAGCTAGAGCTGGTCATGTATTACTTAGTCTTGCTAGTTCTTTATTTTGTATTACTAGCTTCATGATCATCTATATATTATAGTTTGTGATGCTTTACTGTCATATATGCTTGATGATCATACTCTTGTACATTACTTGTTTGCTTGTGATTGAGATATCTAGGATTATGTGACCTAGGATTGACTGTTGGCTTGTAGTAGTAACCCCCATCTATACAGCTTATACGTCATTTCGGAGTACTGGAGTTCTTTGGTATACGTAGCCTGCCTGGTCCGTCTTTACTTGCCAGTATTTTGGTTCTCCCCCATTTTGATAATGTGAGAAAACTACGATTGATACTTAAGAATCTGTTCAGCTTGAGTTGGAAGTAGACTTGATGTAGTACTGAGGGTACGGTAGTAGCTTTGGCCGTCAAGTATTGGTATAATATAATTGTTCCCCCGTAATGTACGGTCAAGTCTTGTTACTCCCCCGTAACAAAACATATTGGTTGAATATTTGTAGAGTCTAAAAACAAACAAAATCTCCAAACCAATTAGTTTAGTCATGTTTAATAAAATTTTAAAAACATGATGTACAATTAGCAATAATATAATTAGAATATATTTTAAGTCATAAGTCATTTATAAGTATCCCATCTTATCTTACTCCCTCGTTTTGTCATATAAGCAAAATGATGTAGTCCAACTAGTAGAAGTACTCAGCACAAAAAAAATTTAAAATGAATAGGAGAATGCATAGTGCTGAAAAATAGGAAATACTAGTATAAACTGAAGTAACTAGAGTTCATACATCACTCAAAAAATAACTAATAAACTGATAATGTTTGAAAGAAGCATTTATTACTAATACATATCAAAAAATGAAAACTAGTAAACTATCACAAGAAAATATATCCTCAATCGTCATCCTCATCATCATCGACAGTAGCACCAGCAGCACTGGAAGGACCTGTGAGCACCCTGAATTTCGGGTTTATTTTTTTTATTTTTTTGATTGATTTAGTTTCAATAAATAAATTATTCTGTTTATTATCTTTATGTGTACTTTTCTGTGCCTTTGATATTTGGAGTGTCAGGGATGTTCAACTCTAGAAACCTTCTTCATAAGTTTTGTAGTGGACAGGATTACCTTCATGATGGTATATAATGTCCCATCCAAACTTGTTTCCTTGTACTCTTTCTGCTTCGCACAACTTCGGGTCGATTTAGACCATTTGATTATTAATTAATTTTCCCACTCTTTTCCTTGATCATTATTAGCACGTTACCGTGACTTTTGATTTGGAAGCACCAGACCAGACATTTTCTTGAAACCAACTTCTCATGCATGATCTACTCGAGACGCTCTTCACCCATGACCTTCGTGTCCCACTCAGACACACCATTTTGTGCTCTATTTTGTTCACACAACTTTCCTGACACGTGACCCAATTTTATTTCACCCCACGGTGTCACATTTATTTTCTAACTTGATTTGTGGGTACCCTGTCGACCAAAACCTGTCAGCCCCAATTATGGACATGGCCCACATTGAGCCTACTACCCGCATGACACTTGTGTCCCATTTATTGGAATCCCCACGTGCTATTTATTTACCCATGATTATCAACACCTATTTTAATTTGATTATTGCGCCATGTCCGATTTTGATCCAACCCGGCTTGACTGAACCCAGCCCCAGCTCCATGTTACTCTCCATCACCATCACCCTCAGCCTCATTACCCTTGAAAAATACTAAATACCCTATCTACCTATTTTTTTTTATATTTAATAGAAAATCCGTTTACTAAAATCCCTTGGAATGACCAATTTCCTAATATTTAAATCCCAGCCATTGGATTCTCTCATTTGATCCCAACCATCAATCTTCCCACATAGCAGCCAACATCCCCAATACCCCCACATAGGCCGGCCCTAACTTTGAGGGAGTAGTACTCTCCCCTCCATTGATTACACACAACAATTTATTATTTCCCTCTCACTTATTTTTCCTTTCACACCAACACCAACAGCAACCACAACCATTCCACCACCATCTACGCAGCAGCCCATTCCCGACCACTTGGCCGAGCTCAGCCCAGCCTCGCCGTCGGCCACCCTGGCCAGCAGGCCGAGCACCACCAACCAACTCCTCCTCCTCCTTCTTCTCCACAACCACCACCACCGAACCACCATCAAAGCCCTGCGTGCCACCACCACCACAGCCCATGCGCCACCTCACCCCCATCGTCACCGCGCCCGGCCAGGCTGGCCCCGCGTACGGCAGCAGCTAACAGTAGCTGCGACGGCAGCAGCAGCGCTGGCAGCGCTGGCCGCGCGCCGCCGCCGGCCGTCGTGCCTCCGGCGACCCCCGCACGTGCGCCCCCCTCCGACGAGCACTCCCATGTAGGCCACCGTCCTCCGGGACGCACCGTCGAGGCGATTCGTACATTTCGCACGAAGTTCCGTCGTGACGCGCGCGGGATCGGTCCAGAATTCGTGTTCCGTCACAGCGACTTTGTGCGCATTTTTTCAAAAATTCGACCGTTGGATCGGTGATTTCTTCGCTCCTTCACAATCTCGGTATATCCACCTTCACTTCTGTCAATTTTCATCCATTAATTTTATCGTTTGATACATCAAAACCGGCCACCAAGTTGACCGTTTAAATTGTATAAAATTTGGACAGTTTCGTAGAGCCAACTTCGTCAGCTTGTACCTCCTCCACCGCAGCTCCATTTGGTGTGCTACCAGTTCCTGTGCGAATCTGGTATAACCCTCTTACTACCCTCCAGTTTCGTTTCATTGTGAGCTTGTTTGATTGGTTGGATTCGACGCCAAAGTTGGCCGTCCGAATTCGTAATTTCCAACTTATAAAATTCTATTTTTGAACACGGGACTCCAAATTTCATTTCTGACACCACTAGTAGACTCGTGGCGTCGTTCTGGCATGTTTTCATATAAAATTTGTTAGATTTGGAGGATGTGGATCCTGGCTCGCATTTCGGTGCAAAGTGGGTCCCACAGTCCGGGTCAACGGGACTTTTTGATGCCGGCTCAACGGAATCCAATTTCGGATATACAGTTGAGTTTGTATCGTCATTCTGGACTCGTCTACATCACTAGCCACTGTTAGTTCTCTATTTATAGTAGATATTTCTATTACAGTTCTCTCTCTGTTTACATACTGTATTTCTTTCAGATCATGTATCTTACTTTACTGCATGATTATACTTTCTAACCTGCTATGATCTGTTGAGATGTACTGTGCTCGCTCCTGTCCTGACTGGACATGTTGATAAATTTTACAGATAGCTTGGAGGTTTCCTGCTAGCTTAGAGGAGACACAGTAGAGGTTGTATAGATAGCTAGGGTTTTCTTACTTTATTTCAGTTGTCTTGAGTTGTATTTATTCTATGGATTACTGTATTTGAGCTTTGAGATGTATTTCTGGGTTTGTATATCTTAGACACTTAGACTTCTATCTGTTGTATCTCATTTGGATTTCATATTTTATCTATCTTTATCATGCTCTACCTTAGATGTGATTGAGACTGTATCTGCTATGTCACCTCCATTCGGAGAGTATATACTGTACATGTACCTTTATATTGTTAGATGTTTGACCTAGGACAGCGTTCTACCGCCGACACTGCGGCGTAGGCTGGACGTACCCACGTCTCGTGCCCTAACTCTAGGGTGCGGGTCGTGACATATTTTTAGTGGTGGCCCATGCAGGTCGAGTTTGTGTAGTGGTATTCGAACTAGAGTACCACTACAGCCTGCAGTAGGATTAGGATATATTTTTGAAGGTACTCAATCACAGTTAGGATCCCTTGAGAGATTCCTGGGACGACCCTTGAGAATCTTATTTTAACTTCGATTTGAAAACTCTTCTTCCCTTGATTTGATTTATCTTTATATTTTGTTGTTGAATTTGATTTTGATGATGATTGTCGAGTTTTGAATCTTGATGTTAGCTGTTGCATCCGAGTTTGTATTTATATGATTTGATGGATTTTTGTTCATTTTGAATCTTGATGTTCATTGATAAATTTGATTTTTGGGTTTCCATTGCTGATTTAATTAAATTTTTGTCAAGATAAAATTATATGGGCTAGGTCATCTAAGTTATGGAATCTAGTCTTCCATAGTCACATTAGCCAGCATGGTGAGGACATATAGTCTGATTTTGGATATATTTCTCGGGTGTGGGAATTTAAGGTTTTCGCAGCCAAGCTAGCGGCATCGCGAAAATATTAAATACCACGATTCTAGAGGTATGTGCCTAAGTCGAGGACTCTGTGATTATCGTAGCCTTGCTTACTAGTATGACGAGGATTTAGAGTACCATGATTTTGGATAGACGCATATGATTATCAGATTGTACCTTAAATATTTCGAACATGTTTTCTCTACTTTTGTTTCAGTCCTTCAAAAAAAAATTATTATTTGTTTTGTTTTGTTTTGCTTCTCATTATTTAACTTAGGAGTAGCTGTAGCTGCTTTTATAAACCTTGTGTAACTTTTTGCTATGAGTTTATTCATAATACAAAGAATCGATGATTTTTACTAGACCTTATCTTGGATTTGATAGTTTAGCTCTGGGTTTCAAAATGGTTCCTTCTTTTAAACAAATAAGCAGAACAAATTTTATCGTTATTTCCTTCTTGCTATTATTTTCGTATTAAATAATAATAATAAAACTGTCTTGATTACATCAATCACCTACTTTGCAATCTTGGTAGGAATCTGAATGTTGGTCTTGATATGGAATTTGATTTTTATATTGGGACATGAGAATATATATGAATATATATATATATAGTGGACACTTGCCTAACACGTATGCATGCTATACTTTGATTCCCACCTATCTAAATACATATTAATATGTCGTTGATGTTTAAATTTTTAAAACCCCAATATTTCTGGTTCTCTGCTTTTTCCAGCTTAAACTCATAATTTAAATATAAATTTCATGTTATTAGTTATGTTTACATCACTGTACATGTATGTTATATACAGGGTTTCAATTCTTAAAGAAATTGGTTGAGTTTTGTGTTTGAATTTGTCAAATCTAAGACTGTGTGCATATTAACCCTTAATACTGGATTCCAAATGTTTAGTTCAAAATTGCTGTTTTATTTTTTTCAAATGTAATATTTTGAGCTATATACATTGTGGTATATAGGGATATAAATTTAGGTTTCATATTCTTACATGTTAGGTTGTGATAAACATTGGGTTGGTTGATGTTCAAATTTCTCCAAATCCTAAAACTGAATACATGTTAACATTTTTTTTTTACATTGATTTCAATGCTTAGTTCGATTTCAGATTTAATATGTAATATTGAACTGTATGCATAGATAAATGTATGGATAGTATGTTAGGGTTTCATCTCCATCATGTTAGGATGTGTTGGGAGCATTGAGTTAGTTGTGATGTTTCAAACCCCTAAAATCTGAAACTGCATTATGTTAATATTGTACTGGTTTAAATGTCAGCTTATTTTCAAATTTTATATGTAAATGCTGAACTAAAACTGGATTTAACCTTTCAATACTAAAGCTATAACCCTGTACAAGGACACACACCCTAACTTAGTATACACTGCCATGTAAACCTAACCCTTCCTCTCTATGTTATGTTCATATATCTATATAGATATATATAGAGTTTATGCATACATGTTATAATGTATATAGAGACATAACTAAATCTCTACCTCTTTATATATATATATATATATATATATATATATATATATATATATATATATATATATATATATGTATGTATATGGTTAGCCATGCATGTTATGAGTAAATAGGTTGTGTATTGTAGATTGTTTAACCAATATGCCATGAGTAGTGTAACTGGATAGCTATTGTTTTGAAACCCAAATCCTTCTATATACTTTCATGTATATTTCACATACACACATGCCTACTATCTAACCATATGAACATGTCCACATAACCTTTACATAATGCTAGCTTTTCCCTCTCCAACGCTCTCTATATATACATTGTGATTGGATTTCAATGTAATCGACTTTCATTAATTAAACTTGTGATTTTGATTTTTCTTTGAATAGTACCCCTTTATAGATAATTGGTAGTTACCTTTCTTTATTTTTTTTTGATAAGTACCAGTTTTCACATAGGATGGTAGACTGTCTTACAGTTTTGATGATTTGTTATTTCTGTGTCTTTTTCGGTTTAACTCCCCTAATTGCTTGTGTGTTTTGATACCCTATGACCGTTTCGGTTGGCATGACTAGTATACCTAGATGAGACTTTCACTGCCACCATATGCCATGACCCTGTATGCCGTCCTTTTTGATGGTATGATTTGTTTAAGTTCTGGGACTTGATTGTGGGGGTTTGACCTAGAAGGAGTACGAACATTTTAATTTCGAGGACGAAATTTTTATAAGGTGGGTAGGATGTGAGCGCCCTGAATTTCGGGTTGATTTTTTTATTTTTTTTGATTGAATTAGTTTCAATAAATAAATTATTCTGTTTATTATCTTTAGATGTACTTTTCCGTGCCTTTGATATTTGGAGTGTCAGGGATGTTCAACTCTGGAAACCTTCTTCATGAGTTTTATAGTGGACAGGATTACCTTCATGATGGTATATAATGTCCCATCCAAACTTGTTCCCTTGTACTCTTTCTGCTTCGCACAACTTCGGGTCGATTTAGACCATTTGATTATTAATTAATTTTTCTACTCTTTTCCTTGATCATTATTAGCACGTTACCGTGACTTTTGATTTGGAAGCACCAGACCAGACATTTTTTTGAAACCAACTTCTTATGCATGATCTACTCGAGACGCTCTTCACCCATAACCTTCGTGTCCCACTCAGACACACCATTTTGTGCTCTATTTTGTTCACATAACTTTCCTGACACGTGACCCAATTTAATTTTACCCCACCATGTCACATTTATTTTTCAACTTGATTTGTGGGTACCCTGTCGACCAAAACCTGTCAGCCCCAATTATGGACATGGCCCACATTGAGCCTACTACCCGCATGACACTTGTGTCCCATTTATTGGAATCCCCACGTGCTATTTATTTACCCATGATTATCAACACCTATTTTAATTTGATTATTGTGCCATGTCCAATTTTGATCCAATTCGGCTTGACTGAACCCAGCCCCAGCTCCATGTTACTCTCCATCACCATCACCCTCAGCCTCATTACCCTTGAAAAATACTAAATACCCTATATACCTATTTTTTTATATTTAATGGAAAATCCGTTTATTAAAATTCCTTGGAATGACCAATTTCCTAATATTTAAATCCCAGCCATTGGATTCTCTCATTTGATCCCAACCATCAATCTTCCCACATAGCAGCCAACATCCCCAACACCCCCACATAGACCGGCCCTAACTTTGAGGGAGTAGCACTCTCTCTCCTCCATTGATTACACACAATAATTTATTATTTCCCTCTCACTTATTTTTCCTTTCACACCAACACCAACAGCAACCACAACCATTCCACCACCATCTACACAGCAGCCCATTCCCGACCACTTGGCCGAGCACAACCCAGCCTCGCCGTCGGCCACCCTGGCCAGCAGGCCGAGCACCACCAACCAACTCCTCCTCCTTCTTCTTCTCCACAACCACCACCACCGAACCACCACCTAAGCCCTGCGCGCCACCACCAACAAAGCCCGCACGCCACCTCGCCGCCGCGCGCCACCTCACCCCCACCGTCACTGCGCCCGGCCAGGCCGGCCCCGCGCACAGCAGTGCACGGCAGCAGCTAACAGTAGCTGCGGCGGCAGCAGCAGCGCTGGCAGCGCTGGCCGCGCGCCGCCGCCGGCCGCCATGCCTTCGGCGACCCCCACGCGCATGCGCCCTCCCCGACGAGCACTCCCATGGCGGCGACCGTCCTCCGGGATGGGCCGTCGAGGCGATTCGTGCGTTTCGCACGAAGTTCCGTCGTGACGTGTGCGGGATCGGTCCAGAATTTACGTTCCGTCGCAGCAACTTCGTGCGCATTTTCTCAGAAATCCGACCGTTGGATCGGCGATTTCTTTGCTCCGTCACAATCTTGGAATATCCACCTTCACTTCTATCAATTTTATTCGTTAATTTTATCGTTTGATACATCAAAACCGGCCACCAAGTTGACCGTTTAAATTGAATAAAATTTGGACAGTTTCGCGGAGCCAACTTCGTCAGCTTCTACCTCCTCCACCGCAGCTCCATTTGGCGTGCTACCAGTTCCTGTGCGAAGCTGGTATAACCCTCTTACTACCCCTCCAGTTTCGTTTCATTCTGAGCTTGTTTGATTGGTTGAATTCGACGAAAAAGTTGGCCGTCCGAATTCATAATTTCCAACTTGTAAAATTCCATTTTTGAACACGGGACTCCAGATTTCATTTTTGACACGACCAGTAGACTCGTGGCATCGTTCTGGCACGTTTTCATATAAAATTTGTTAGATTTGGAGGACGTGGGCCCTGGCACGCATTTCGGTACAAAGTAGGTCCTACAGTCCGGGTCAACGGGACTTTTTGACGCCGGCTCAACAGAATCCAATTCCGGATATACCGTTGAGTTCGTATCGTCATTCTGGACTTGTTGACATATAATTTGCTAGGTTTTGGTGGACATTGGATCCGGCACGCATTTCGGTGCAAGTCGGATACCAATATCCGGGTCAACAGGTCATTTTGAGATCGGCTCATCGAAATCCAATTCCGGATATACCGTTGAGTTCGTATCGTCATTCTGGACTCGTTGACATATAGTTTGCTGAGTTTTGAGAACATTGGCTCCGGCACGCATTTTCGTGCAAACCAGAATTTCAAGTTCTGGTCAACGGACCAAATTGAGATCGGGTCAACGGAATCCAATTCTGGATATACCGTTGGGTTCGTATCATCATTCTGGTTTCGTAGACATATAATTTGTTATGTTTTGTAGACTTGTTTTCTTGCACGTTTTTCGGTGCAAAACGGCTCCGACACGAGTACCGTTTTGACCCGAAATTACTTTTTTGCCCTTGTGTCCAAATTGGACCGATGGGTAGGCTTCCTAGCTAATTTGACCATTCTGGACACGTTGGCGATGTTTATTTCATCGTCCGACAATTTTTGTTGATAGTTTCTCTGATTTTAACCTTTTTATAATTTATTAATAATTAATTCTTATAATGTTCGTATTTCGGGATTAGTACAACGAAACTGAGCTCAGTCAATTCCAGTGATCTCACATCGCTGAAATTGACAAGATGGATATGTGGATCACTATAATAAGATTATCAACTTTACCGTTGATCATCTCATATCGATTTGCGTGTCGTAAGTTTCGACGTACGAATAACGAGGTACACTTTATATCTTTAATAATTAGACTAGAATTGACCCTGTTTGACCAGAGTTGACCAGTTGACAAAAAATGAACTGTAAGTCAACACTTGACCTAGTTTGACTAGATTGTTGACCGGAGTTAACCTAGAGTTGATTTGACTTAGAAGAACCTAGGATAATATAGATTGGTTGTAGAGATTCATTTATTACAACTTGAACACCTTGTAACCTGTGTTGCTTTAAATAGGACTCTATGGCTTCAGTTGGACCCCTATACCTATCAGCTGTTCAGGTTATCAGGAGAGTACATTCTCTGATCATTTCATAACTTGCTTAGAATTATATTCCTGCTTTAGATTACTTTACTTGATGCTGTCACGACATTATCACGGATTAGTACTATATGGATCTCTTCATGCGATGTTATCGCCCTCAGGAGCATCGGGTACATTGTGTCATACGCATTTCACTTTCATCATGTACTCCTGTGCTTTTACCATACATGTACACTCTTGTGAATCATGTACTCTCATGTTCACAGAGCCCTCATGTATAATATCATGTGCACCCTTTCATGGGCCCTCATGTGATATCATGTATATTAACATAACCTGCTTAGATCCTTATGTATTGATTGGAGAACAGGGGAGTGCTAGTAGTCATGTGAACAATTCTATAGTAGTGTAGATCATGTACAAATCTGTCATGTTCACATGTGCTATCCTGTACTCTACATCACTAGCCACTGTTAGTTCTCTATTTATAGTAGATATTTCTATTACAGTTCTTTCTTTGTTTACATACTGTATTTCTTTCAGATCCTGTATCTTTCTTTACTGCATGATTATACTTTCTAACCTGCTATGATCTGTTGAGATGTACTGTGCTCGCTCCTGTCCTGACTGGACCTGTTGATAAATTTTACAGATAGCTTGGAGGTTGCCTGCTAGCCTAGAGGAGACACAGTAGAGGTTGTATAGATAGCTAGGGTTTTCTTACTTTATTTCAGTTGTCTTGAGTTGTATTTATTCTATGGATTACTGTATTTGAGCTTTGAGATGTATTTCTGGGTTTGTATATCTTAGACACTTAGACTTCTATCTGCTGTATCTCTTTTGGAATTCATGTTTTATCTATCTTTATCATGCTCTACCTTAGATGTGATTGAGACTGTATCTGCTATGTCACCTCCATTCGGAGAGTATATACTGTACAGGTACCTTTATATTGTTAGATGTTTGACCTAGGACAGCGTTCTACCGCCGACACTGCGGCGTAGGCTGGACGTACCCACGTCTCGTGCCCTAACTCTAGGGTGCGGGTCGTGACAGGACCGGTCTCAACAAAACGGTTGGGATCAAATTGGGCAGCAGCTGGCTCAAAGTAACGCTAAGCCTCTGGATCATCAATGCGTTATCCGAGTCTGGTAGGATCATGAATCATAGGGATGGGGCCACTAGGGTTGTGAGCAAGACTATAGGACATATCCCAAACCGAGTTGGAGATAGCCTGGAGCTGGAGGGTAGTACGAAAATCCATGGAACAAAACTGGTCCATCATAGGAGCCTGAAGTGACTCAAGAGTAACGCTACCAGGAGGATGAGTAGGATGGGAGTCAGCAGATAATGGGTCAACTGCAGGAGGTGGAGCCTGAGCAGTAGGAGTAGGAGCAGAGTGACGATGCTCATGAAGATAAGCAGGAGCAGCATCCTCAGCATAATCCTCAAGACTGACCTCAAAGAACTGAAAGATGTACGGAAGATGCATCGCATACAGAAGACGTCGTGATTTCTTGCGACAACGTTCCATAGCGACGATGGTAGTCTTGGATAGACTAAAAGGGACGTGAAAATAGAGATGATAAATAGCTAAAATCTCTAAATAAGAAATCTCATCTATGGCAGTATTCTTTGGAATGATGGTGGAGAATACCATTCTATGAAGATCATAGAAATATATAGTTGTTCAGATGCCTAGGGCAAAGGGTGCCTTTCGGTCAAGGATTTGGTTCACATAACGAATCACGAAAGGAATCAAAAGTTGTCCCTTCAGAAAATTGGACATAAGTGATATCGACAAGAGCTTCCCCGGCATTGGGAATGTTAAGTATGATAGCCAAGTCATCAGCATCAAACTCAATATCGATTCTGCTAACTTTTGATTTTTCTTTCCCGTTTGTGACCGATAGGTTATAATAAAATATACGAATAACATTGGTGTATACAGGAAAACTAGATTGAACTAAATCTAGCAATTGATGATATTCAAAAGCGCTCATATGATCTGAAAATATTATAAAGTTGATATGAGCACCCGGACAAAGTTTTTTTTTTATGAAAATCATTAAACCACGCATTTGATGCCTCTTGAGACACAAATATAAATTCATCAAAGAAATCTTTATCGGGTTTGGAAGGAGTATAAAATGAAAAAGAGGTTGCCTCATGAGGAGTAGAGAATGAACCTTCATAAACTTTTCTTTTCTTTTTTTGAAGAAATAGGAATTTTAGGAGCCATGAAATTGAAAGGAGTAGAGAGAGTGAAAATATACCGAAATTGAAGGTAAACAGTTGAAAAGAACTTCAAGAGAGCTCCGAATCCAAAGTTTGAATACTTGAAAAGCTTGGAGGAGGAAGAACTCAGAAGTTAGGGTTAGGGTTTTCGGTAGAAATATGGTGGCTGTGATAAGGTTGAAGATAATGTAGAGGGTTTAAATAAAAAGGGGGCTTGGCTGTCCAGCTTCCGTTCTAATTCACCCAGACCGAGTTCGTCTAGAACTCTGACCGAGTTCGGTCACTTGGAAATCAGAATAGATGTTGGAAAGAGTGTGATAGTTTTTAACATAAATGTGAGTTTAATTAGAAATAATTGTGTTGAAATAAATAATTAATATTAATTAATTAATAATACACAAATTTGCATCGAATATTTCGGGTTAGCTGTAGGGGCCGATTTCCAGCTAGTTGTGGTCTGTGGACACTTGGCACAGTGTCGTTTAGACTTTTACGTCTTTTTGATAGAAGGGCCCTTTCGGCTTATAACCAAAATATTTTCCACAAAGTTATGAATATTAATCAATAATATTTAATTATATTACTTCAACATCCAAAATTCCTAATTTCTTTCGTATAAAGTTAAAACGATCTTCAGCCAAAGGCTTAGTGAAGATGTCAGCTAGTTGATGTTCAGTGTCAACAAATTCTAAATTAATATCACCTTGCAAAACATGGTCTCTAAGAAAATGATGTCTAATTTCTATGTGCTTAGTGCGTGTGTGACATATAGGATTTTTTGTGAGATTAATAGAGCTACTGTTATCGCAGTAAATAGGGATGTGATGAAATGATAACTGATAGTTTTCCAGAGTTTGCTTCATCCATAAAATTTGAGCACAATAACGTCTTGCAACTATATATTCAGCCTCAGTTGTTGATAATGCAACAGAATTTTATTTTTTAGAAAACTAGGAGACTAAAGAATTTCCTAGAAAATGACATGTGCTACTGGTACTTTTATGATCGACTTTGCATCCAGCAAAATCTGCGTTCGAGTAACCTACCAGGTCAAACGAACCAGTTTTGGGATACCAAAGATCAGTCGTCAAAGTTCCTTTAAGGTATCGCAGGATACGCTTAACGGCGCTCACATGTGATTCATTTAGGGCAAGCCTGATACCCTGCACATAAGCATATAGAGAACATAATGTCTGGTCGACTAGCAGTTAAATACAATAAGCTACCAATCATACCTCTGTACTTACGTACATCAACTAGTGTACCACTTTTATCTGTATCAAGCTTTGTAGACGTTGCCATGGGTGTACCAATAGGTTTAACGTTATCCATATCAAATTTCTTTAGCAAGTCTTTTGTATATTTTGTTTGATTGATGAATATCCCTTGTGAACTTTGCTTGATTTGTAGTCCAAGGAAGAATGTTAATTCTTCCATCATGCTTATTTTGAATTCACTCTGCATACGCTTAGCAAACTCGTTACATAGCATCTCATTAGTCGATCCAAAAATTATGTCATCTACATATATCTACACTAATAAAATATTTTTATTCAAAGATTTTATAAATAGAGTAGAATCAACCTTCCCTTTTGAAAAATCGTGTTCAAGTAAGAAGAAACTAAGGCGCTCATACCACGCACGAGGTGCTTGTTTGAGACCATAGAAATCCTTACGAAGCTTGAATACGTGATCAGAATTTTTGAAATCTTCAAAGCCAGGTGGTATTTTTACAAAAGCTTCTTTTATAAAACCATTTAGAAAAGCACTTTTGACATCCATTTAGAAAAATTTGAAACCATGAAAACTTACAAAAGCACAAAGCATACGAATGGACTCTAATCTAGCAACTGGAGCATACGTCTCATCATAGTCAATGTCTTCTTCTTGATTATAGCCTTGAGCTACTAGACGTGCTTTATTGCGTGTGACTGAGCCATTCTCATCTAACTTATTTCGGAATACCCACTTGGTACTAATGATTGTGTGATCAATAGGTCTGGAAACGAGTTCTCATACTTGATTCCGCTCAAATTGGTTAAGTTTCTCTTGCATTGCAGAATTCCAAAATTCATCAGAAATAGCTTCTAAAACATTTTTGGGTTCTATTTTGGAAATAAATGCAACATTAGCTATTACCAATTCTCTTGATCTTGAACGAGTACTTACACCTCTTGATATATTACTGACTACCAATTCTTCGGGATGGTCTGGCGTAAACCGCATTCGTTTCTGCATACTTTCCAGATAGGATGTGGACGGTGCATCTCTTGGTGGTGTATCATTTGGTGGGGTATCATCTGATGTTCCATCGGTGGGAGTTTTATCTTCTTCATTGTCACTATCGTCATTCCGTTTATTGTTCAGCTCATCGAATGTGACATTTATTGAATCTTCAACAATGAGTGACCTCTTGTTGAATACTCTGAATCCTTTACTTTTTGTCGCATATCCTAAGAATATACCTTCATGAGTTTTTTTATCGAATTTTCCCAAGTTGTCTTTTGTATTTAAAATAAAACATCTGCAACCAAAGACCTTGAAGTAGATGATGTTAGGAGTTCTATTAAACCATAATAGATATAGGTCTAATTAGAACTCTATTCAGAACATGGCATGTTGTATAGACAGCTTTTGTCCAAAAATACTTAGAAAGATTATACTGGTTAAGCATAACTTTGGCCATATCGCCAAGAGTTCTATTCTTCCTCTACACAATGCCATTCTATTGGGGAGTCCTGGGGCAAGAGAATTTATGTGATAACCCATTTGAATCACAATAGGATTTAAACTCATGGTTATCGAACTCTCCTCCATGATCACTTCGAATCCGAGTAATCATGAATCCTTTCTTATTTTGCACCTTTTTACAAAAAGATACAAATGCAGAAAAGGCTTCATTCTTATTTACCAGAAAGTAAACCCAAGTATATCGTGAGTAGTCATCAACTATCACGTAAGCATAAAGTTTTCTGCCAAGACTGGCGACTCTACTTGGTCCAAACAAGTCCATATGAATTAATTGCAAGGGTCTAGAGGTGTTTACAACGTTTATTGAACTGAAAGATGATCTAGATGCCTTGTTCTTCTCACATTCGACACAAACCATATCTTTCTTGAAAGTTATTTCAGGTAAGCCTCTTACCAGTTTCTTGGTATACAATCTTGCAATAGTATCCATGTTCGCATGTCTGAGACGTATATGCCATATCCAGCTTTCGTCTTGGGTTGTGAACAAATATTTTCCTGTATTGTTAGTCTTTCTTGATAGATAAAGAACATTTATTTTTAACAAAATTAATTCCATAACCATGATCAGTCAGTTGACTAATACTTAGTAGGTTATGTTTTAATTCTGTCACTAAGCATACATCTTTAATAATAGGTGAGGGAGAAGTACCTATGTCACCAATTCCAATAATATGTCCTTTAAGGTTGTTCCCAAAGGAGACATAGCCTTCTTTCTTCATCGATAGAGTTGCAAACAATTTGTTATCACCAGTCATATGCCTGGAGCAACCACTATCGAGTATCCACTTGCTTCTAGTGGGAGGAGGAAGGTCCACCTACAATACAAGTTAGAGATGTAACCTTTGGTATCCACTTTCTTGAGGGTCCTGATGTGTTAGTTTTTTGAACCCACATATAAACATTCATTTTTACTAGATTTTTAATCTTACACTGAGGTGATACATGTCCTTTCAATCCACAATAATGACATGTAGCAAAAGTGTTAGTGCTAGGTGTCGTTTGAAAATCATGTATGTGAGTTTTTAAAGATGTATGTGCTTTCTTACTGTGTGAAAAGGTATACATATATACATGACTTTTAACAGTTCTAGCAGTGTTGGTCGTATTGTGTTTGTGTTTAGCCTTCTGACTTGTGTTTGCCTGAGCAATAGGTTTAGCAACCTGTTTTCCCAGTTTAATATCTAACTTTTTAGAGTTGTCATAGGCTTCATTGTACTTGGCCGTGAGTGCATCTACTCCCTGAGCATCAATGTTATACTTTCTTTTCTCTATTTCATAGAGATCGTTAAGTTTTACATTTTCTTGATTTGCCTTTTCAAGCTTCTTAAGAGTTTCATGTAAGCTTAACTTTAGAGAAGTTATCTCATTGGTGTCACTAAAAGAATCTTTAATATCTTCTAATATTCTAGATTGCTTTGAAAATTTAGATTGCACAAATTTTACCTCTTTCTTAGCACTTTTGTACATATCTATCATTTTCTTCTGATCGGCCAATAGATCAGAAAAAGCATCACATAATTCATCAAAAGTAAATTCTTCATAGAGAGGGTTTGTTATTACCTTAGTATTTGCAGCCATGAAGCATAGGTTTGTTGAGTTGCGAGGCTTATCTTCTTCTTCAGAATCACTAGCTTCGCTCTCACACCAGATGCTAGTGTTGGCATAGTTTCTAGTCGTTGACCTTCTCTTGCTTGTCTGATCATGCCTGCTTCCCTTCCTTATGACAGGGCAATCCTTTTTTTATATGACCTGCTCTTTTACAGCTGAAGCAGATAGGTTCTTCGTCATCTTTGGAATCTTTCTTATTTTTGTTCGATTTTATATATCTGAGAAATCCTCTGAAGTTTCTTGTCATGAGGGCCATTTGCTTGTTGTCGGAACTATCTGACTCACTTTCATCATCGAAGGCTGTCATGTGATTTGCTTTAAATGCTATCGCCTTCTCTTTTGAAGCTGACTCTTCGAAGTCTTTAAGGTCAAGCTCATGCGTCATAAGCTTTCCTATAAGGGTTTCAAGAGTCTTCATTGTGAGATCATTCCCTCAATAATGGCTGTTGCCTTTGGATTCCAGTTCTTGGTTAGCCCGCGAAGCACCTTCCGAATCTTCTCATGATTGCTGTATTCTTTTCCAAGGGAAGATAGAGGATTAACAATGTCTAGGAACCGAGTAAACATATTTGTAATAGTCTCATTAGGCTTCATTTTGAACGCCTCATACTCTTGTGTGAGTCATGAGATTTTGGATTCCTTCACTTGTGAAGTACCGTCATGAGTAACCTCAAAAAGTTTCCAAACCTTGTTTGATGTGACACATGTAGAACCTCTATTGAACTCAGTTCTATCTGCAGCACAAAATAAAGCATTGATGGCTTTGCATCAAGACTAGCTTGTTTCTTTTTACTGTCGGTATATTTGTCAAATGGTTTTTCATTGAGTTCGCCATCTACCGTAATAGGTAGCGGTTTCTTATAACCATTTATGACAATCGACCATAAATCAAAATCAAGAGGCTTGAGGTAAAAGCTCGTCCGTGTCTTCCAGTACGTGTAGTTTGTGCCATAAAATAGGGGTGGCCTATTTGTTGATTGGCCTTCACCATTGCTTGGAGATAGGATGACATATCTCAAGGAGTGTAAATTCTGACTAGAAATAACTGTGTTTTGATACCAATTGTAGGAGCGATGGCACCTCTAGAGGGGGGTGAATAGAGTGCAGTGGAAAATAATTGCCAAATAAAAATATCTAAGCAGGTGAAGCAGAAATATAAATGTAAATACAAGTAAAGCAATTAAGTAGTAGAGACAAGAAAGCAATACGCAGAGACAACAGGTTTATACTGGTTTCCCTCTGAGAGGACTAGTCCAGTTCGCGAGAACTCTTGCTCGCTATAATCCACTATTTTGAATAGAGATTACACCGCGTGCTTTACTCCGAAGGACACGCCAACTTCAACAAAATCACATTTTCATCCGAAGCCCACGATCAAACTTCAACAACAATTTTTCTGAGAAAAGCTTTTATACTCCAAGCTTGTACAACTCAAATACAAATAATCGAAAACCACCAGCACTAGAAGAATGGGAGTTGTCTTGGGGATTTGAAGATTGTAGCTCTGTAACTTGAATAAAAGCTTAGGAATAGATAGAGAAGATGAATAATGAATTAGTAAATAGAAATGAGAATTTCTTCTCTTTTTATAGGTAATTTTAAGATAGAGTTCGGGCAGAACTCGGTAGGCTAACGTTCATATTTTTGAACGTTGGTGATCCAAAAGAATAGGGAAAGCTGCTGACCATGAGTGATTCCAGGTGACCGAATTTGGTCCAAGTTCGGGCAGAACTCTGGCCGAGTTCGGTTACCAGAAATCTTGGTCAACCTGAGTTGGTTTAGGCTTTTGGATGTGGGTTTAGTTTGGGTTTGATTTGTGTCAGAAAAATGGATCAAGGATAGGTTTTAGGAATAAACTTCTAAATGCCAGTGATCCCGACTCACAAAATAATCTAGACTCAATAAAAAAATACAGAATAAATGTAAAAAGTCAGCAAAGACGAAATCTGCACACTTGTTTCTTTTCATATCAAGTTCAGAGTTTAAGTCAATTATCGAAATCGGTTTGACCATGGCTTAATGGGCCAACAAAGTACCTATTGTCACGACCTGCACCCACTCTTTCGGATACGAGACGTGTCCAAGCCAGCCTACGCCGCAGAGTCGGCGGTAGAACGCTGTCAAGTCCGCAAGAAAATAAATGCTCAAAAATAAACTTTATTGCTCATTCACATTTCTAAATTTATTATAATATTTATAATATTTAAAATTAAAGAAAATACAAAGTTCTCACAATATAGAAAAGACAGCTAGTTCCACTATCTAGGTCGACCTCAACATACCCATGCCTTCCAAGTGCTAAGAGTGATCGCGGCTAAACCTAAAAAATGTTTGTTTCCAGTCAGAAATGGAACGAATACAATCTCACAACAGAATCAATAAATGACGAAATCCATAAATATGTAATAATACTGAGATACATGATAAGGGATAAACAAGTATCATGGTAGGAATCATACAAGTAAAAGCAGGGAGACATGGTACACAAGACAAGTAATGACAAGAAAACTGAAATGTAACAAGACTATATCTAACTAGCGATTTGAAATATACTTTCGACATGTAAAAGACTAGGGGTAAATTCGGCACCCCGCACGTGAGTTGTGCGATTGCTATCAGGCAAGAATAGACATTTTGGGGATATTTTTGGGTATGTTTACATGTCTACTAATATACTTCCCCGCCCGGCTAGTACCCATGGATTCAGACAGGTCACGAACACGAAAATATATATTGGTCATGAACAACATACAAGAATCCATAACTACTATCTCGTGTGACAAGCGTGTCAAAAATCAACATGATATCAGTGTAAAACAATATTAATACAAGAAATATAGAGATAATCAAATACGAAAACTATCAAAGATGTACTCGCCTGAGGTCCTGTGCTGGTGAAACCGATAATACTATACCACTAAATGAGTCACAATCAGTCAAAACATGCAGAAGTCTCCGGATGCTGAAATAAACATTACCAATGCTTTCAGAATAGTCAAATTAGTTTGAATTGTATGTTCTTAAGTTCAATTCTGGACACAGGAACAAAACGGTAATTTTGGGTCAAAACGATGTCTGCCATTGGACCCGCTTTGCACCGAAAAGTGTGCCAGAGCCTATGGTCTCTAAAGTCGTCAAACTATATGTCAATAGGTCCTATTTTTTGATACGAACCCAACTGTATGTCTAAAGTTGGATTCCGGTGGGTTGTGCACAAAATCGTCCGTTGAGTCGGGCCGTGGGGCCCGCAAAACGACGATCCGATCAACTGTCTTAGAATCGGACCAAACTTGGCATACAAGAACAGAAAAATGATACGGTCCTATTGGCGTAAGTTTCTTCTCGATCTGACGAACGTGCACAAAGTAATTAGGAAATTTGCACAAAGGTCGATACGGTGAATTTTGACGGATACGTATCAAATTCGTCGCGCACACACGACCAATTTGAATTCCGTCAAAGCCCACACGTCCACGAAGCCGATACGCACCTTTCGATGCTTTCGGTTCACGACCAGGTCGCCCGAATTGGCGGGACGCACGTCGTATCGAAGGATTTTCTACGTTTTTGAAAATAGTTTTTCGGGGTGTTTGGAACTGGTTTTATTTACAAACTAATGAACAAAAAATTATGAATAAATATTCGATGTAAAGCCGTTCATATTGAATACAACTCTGTTCTTTTAGATTTCTAAAATTCTCAATATCCTGTCAGTAAATCGACTTCCAAAACAGCGTTCCAGGACAGTCTAAAACATCCAGAAATCGAGTTTTTTCCTCGATTTGGAACTCGATTTCTATCACACATGGTGCGAATCGAAATAAACTAATTGAAGGGATAAAAAGGTGGTAGATTTGTGATCATACCATAACAAATGGTTCGCGAAAAGATCGGTCGTCGAGGGAGATATGACGCCGCGAACTCGGGTTATCCCCTACATTTGCTGTTGCGGCTGCTCTGTTCCAGGCCGTGCGCACGCTGTTTGGCGCATCCGTTTGTGGCCGACAGCGCTCAGGTGGCCGCGCGCGGTGGCCCTGGCGGCGTGCGCGGGGATAGGGTCGGCACGCAGAGTGTATGCTTAAGGTTTTTGTGTTTTTTGCTCTCGACTCTATTTCGCTCTGTTCCTCTCTATATATATATATATATATTACATTTAGCAAGATATATTACATTTTCAAGTTTCACATAAGGAAAGAGGTCGAAAGAGAAACGTGTATTTTTCAAAGTATTGACACAATATATATATATATATATATATATATATATATATATATATATATATATATATATATATATACTTTATTTTATAATTAATAATAAGAGTATATATTTACAATTATTTAATAGGCATCCATATATCTTATATATTCATATCTATAAATATACTTATATAGTAATCTCCATAAATCTAAACAAAACCTTAATATTATCTATTTCTAGTGTAGGACCCATTCATGTAAGTATGAATATATATTATAACATTTATCTGACAAAATAATATAACCAATAAAATAATATTAAATAACAACCCCAATAAAATAATAATAATAATAATAATAATAATAACGAAATTTAATAAACTAATAATGGTGTATATACCATCATGCACAGTCTAATAATCCCAAAAATGTACAAGGACCTATTTATACACAATATCATTGAATATCAACTAATAATGATATTTATAATATTATTTAATAATACTTAGAAAATACCCGTTAGATCATTAAAACGGAATACGACACCATCATACCAAAATATATCAACACGAATGTCATTGGACGTCCCGCATGACTACATGGGCTTGGGCTTGGTACGGGTCCAGTCCGGGCTGGATTGATACAACCGGGTCTCCTAAACGTCAAATAATATTAATAATGAATAATTAAACTATTTATAATGGTCATGTCATAACTTAGCCTGGTTTTTCTAGTTAGGACATCACTATGGCTCGACCTTCCCTGGCATGGCTAATACACTTGTCAAGGCACGCCACTGCACTATCCATGCCACGATTTCTAGTCACCTTGTACTCCAATTCTTAACCATGGCTAAAATCATCTACCGTAAATTAACTCAATAATTATTTACAAAATCTAAAAATCACCATTTAAATAAAATAAAATAATAATAAAAATATTTTATAATTTTTGAAAAGGGGAGCTACAAATCTACCCACCTTAAAAATAATTTCGTCCTCGAAATTCTAATCCATAACTATTATTAAATAAATTCAAAAGAAAGTCTACCTTAACCTTAATCTCCTCAATTTAATTCCTCAAAATATTTTATAACCTTCTCTAGCCATTTTATAACTCCGAATACTTGAGGACTTCTACCCACCTTTGGGCACACTACTCCATCAGATCTCCTGTCGCTAAACTTTATAATCTTTCAACTAATTGCTAAAATTTCTATCAATAGATATCTACGGTATATGGCATCTATAATCCTCTCCTATCTATCAAGCAACCCAAAATTTAATAAGCAACAAATTTACACAAGTAGCTAAGAAATATTAATAAATTCTAATAAGCATGACCATTCGTCACTCTGAAATAGAAAGAATAGGAAAACAAATAATAATCGAGAGCAAATATGAACTTTCAAGAGCGGTAAAGAGTATCCAATGATGCAGATAGAAAGAGGTTTACTAACCATTGACTTATTTGCTAGATTGGACTACTCCGGTCCAGTCACTTGCTAAATCGAAGGACTCTTCATTTCTTAGAGGGGCTTGCAATCCGTGCAATACAGAAGTTCTGTTCTTGAAACTAATCTAAACAGGGTTCCAAAACAAAACAGAATTTGAGAAATCAAGATTGTGATCTTTTTCGTGGTTGTTTAAACATACGAGCAAGGGATATAAATACAATACAAGATCGTATCGCGACTTCTAGGTAGATGGAGTAATGGTTACGAATGACTTCACATTCTAAGAGGGGAAGACTACATAATAGGTATAGGGACCTATTTAAAATAGTTCGGTTTTTATAGTCCAAATATGGTGGGATGCATGGATGGGTTTTATTGGTCTTAATGGGTTCCCTATTTGGACATCAATCGTTGGTTGGATGAACCTTGGATTTTAATCTATATGGACTGGACAAGATCCCAATGATAAAACTGTTTCCACTAGGTGAGGGTAACTTAGAATATGTTTCAACCCATGTGGTTGAGTTAGTTGCCAGTCAGTTTGGTTAGCTAGGTTTCTAAAGCCCAAAAATGCGCCTTTAGTGACTTTTGTGTTTAAGTAGAACATGAGACCTCAATTGGGTGGCACAATAGTGGCATGTGCGTAGTGGGCTTCGAGTAGATCGCAACCGTATATTGGGTCGAAGGAATTGAGTCGAGGTTGAGGCTCTAATGGAAGTCGAAAAGTATACCGGTATTATGGTAAGGGTTATAGCTAATTCTTTTGACCTGAAAGTCGTACCAAAAAAATATAGTACAAGGGGACGGGTTTGAGTGGGACATGATATACCTAGATGAAGGTGGACTCGTCTAGATCTTGCATATAAAATTTGTTGGAAGGTAACAGCTGGTTTCGTGCTCCGAATATTAATGACACGGCCGAGGACACTAAATGATCTAAATGGAAAGTGGGAGTCCATGGGCACTAACTATCATCCTAATGGAAATTATTCTAATCAATTGGTAATCCTCGTATATCCCAAAATTTTAGGAGGCTTACAGTCTACCCACCTTAGAAGCTAAGACATGGTTTTAGGAATAATGAGGTTAGAAGGATTCCAAAGTCCGGATATTGTACCCCGACTCTGGTTAATAAAGAATAAGGCACGACCTACGAGATACGGTAGATATAAGTCAAGTCAAGGATCGTTCCTTAATAAATGGAAAACGAGTGTGTACAATGACACACGGTCGATAAAATAGAATGATCCACTTGTCCATGGTATACAAGAGTTATCGACGGGATAACCAACTCTAAGGCACATCATATGAAGAGCTTTCTAACAACTGGGTCGTGAATTTCTATTTGTGTCAAACCTGCTAGACTATTGTCACAAGGGTTCTAGGTAAACCAAACTTCAAACAAATGATTAGAGGCTCACAACATTTGGTCTCTTGAGAATAGGTAGTCTCCTAGGTTGGCATTTTATCAAGGGAAAGATCCTAATCATTCTCGGACTCCAATGACTAGAAGATCAAGATAGTAGGTTTAGTGTCGAAGGGAGGACGAGTAACTCAAGGCAAGGTTCCAGTCACAGGACTGGCCGATGGTAGCTACACTTGCATATACAACTATCATAGCCATGGGGATACTCTGTATCTATCTATCAATTATGAACTTCCGTCTTTTCAATCAGTGAAAGACAAAAACAATGAAGAGTTCAAGAGAGATGTCACTGAATATAATTACATGATTCAAAGGCGAATGTATAATTCAAGAGGAACTGTCAAAGCAGTCACGGATGAGATCCTAGAGACATCTACATCTCAATCCACGTGGGTTAAGCTGAGGGGGAGCGAACCGAGTGCACTAAGGTTGATCAGACCGTAGTACATCGATTCTGATTAGACAATATGTTAGTGGGCATCCCCAATAAACATATGTCTTGAATCAAGCTCGATAAAAGAGCAAGCTTGCAAAACTAGGCTGTAATAGCAGTGTTGGTCAAGATAGTCAAAATACAAGTAGGCAAATTTTTTTAAAGGAGGCACAAGTAATTCGAGTTTTGTAAGAATCAAAACCTTACCTGGTGTTATTGCTTATATAGTCACCAAACTATCTTCCTACCCATAAGGCCTTGGTCGACTAATGGGTTATGGAACTCTAAATTCTATATTCTAAATAAACTTATTAATGTCAGTCAATTACCTCGTTAATAGATCACGAGGACCACGGAATGCTAGGTTGGAAGACATGCTGCCCAACTTACAGAACTTTTACTAGTATTGGTTTTGGATCTTATGGGACACACAGGGCATTTTCCTATCCACTATAGTATCCTAAACTTGTAATCACGTCTGAAGTCATTTTACCGAGAATTATACCTCGCCCGTATACTCTGGCTGTAGTAAACCCTTGGTTCCGTGATTCAGATGTGATAAGCTATCAGATACTCTATCCTATATTGACACAAGGGTATCTAAGATCTAAAGAGGTCAACGAGGACATAGTTTTAGCAATGTTCCATAAACTATGATTCTTCGAAATGATTTCAATTATGTGGGTTGTGCCTTGCCAGTGCGCTACTGGCTGCAGTGAACCTACACTCTCCGCTCTCAGGTAATTGGCGACAGTGTGCTGCTGTCTAGTCATCGCAGTCGTTAAATTACTCTAACTATATTCCTAAGGACTTCAAGGAGCTGCTAGAGTTTCAAGCTAGTTGATTATGATAGAGAGCGTAAGCATCTACCTATGAGTCTCAATCCTCAAAATAAAAGATTGATCGGGGAAAAAATAATTGAAGACAAGATAAGTAAGAACATCCTAATATTTATTTTATATGTATTTCAAATGGCTGAGGAAAAACTTTGAATCAAATCCAACTCGAGATTCGTATATGAATAGCATAATCAGAAATTATAAACCAATTCCTTACAGCAAAATAGAATTTAAAAAAGGCATTTCTAGCTTATGGTATAAGGTTTATATCTTACAGAGCAAAAGAAAATTGAACAGTTTATCAAGATTAGAGCTTTAATTCCAGAAAAGCCTAACTTACCAGGTGAATAGTATATCCACATTGGAGCATACCGTCATATCAAAAGTGATAGTGTATCTATAAAGATCTAGCAAGCTATCTAAATTTAACAATTCTGTATCTAAATTGCATGGCCTATCAGAAAATCTTAACTACCCAATTAGTCAAATTAATAAGGGACCCTTATCCTAGTTATTCTCCTAAATCATTTTAATCCTAATTGTGAATGAGCATTTCCTAGGCGCAGGCTCGCAATGGTACGACTAACTTTAAGTACCATCATGAGTTCGTATATTTTGTAAAATCTGACCTGCATGGGCCACCACAAAAACTTGTCACGACCCGCACCCGTTCTTTCGGATACGAGACGTGTCCAAGCCAGCCTATGCCGCAGAGTCGGCGGTAGAACCCTGTCAAGCCCGCAAGAAAATAAATGCTCAAAAATAAACTTTATTGCTCATTCATATTTCTAAATTTATTACAACATTTACAATATTTAAAATTAAAGAAAATGCAAAGTTCTCACAATATAGAAAAGACAGCTAGTTCCACTATCTAGGTCGACCTCAGCATACCTATGCCTTCCCAGTGCTAAGAGTGATCGCGGCTAAACATGAAAAATATTGGTTTCCAGTCAGGAATGGAACGAGTACAATTTCACAACAGAATCAATAAATGACGAAATCCATAAATCTGTAATAATACTGAGATACATGATAAGGGATAAACAGGTATCATGGTAGGAATCATACGAGTAAAAGCAGGAAGACATTGCACACAAGACAAACAATGACAAGAAAACTGACAAAGCCCAAGTTAAAGCCTGTAATGCTTGTGGTCCGTATTACGTATTTCCGGAATACGTGTACGTATTTATTGCCTGATTTCTTGGCTTAGCATTTTCTCCATGGCTTGGTTTATTTCCTTGGGCTGGTTCGGCTTGGCTTGGTTTTGCTTGGTTCATGATGAACCCAAGTGAACCCCCTACCTACCACCACCTTTGATATTTATTATCCATTCTTCTTTCTCTCTCTTCATTACTCATTTTTTTCTTCCCTATTACTCCTTCACCTACCAAGAGAGAGAGAGAGAGTGAGCTCTAGGCAAGTGCAACTTGCTTCATGGAGGAACTCAAATTTTATTGCTCCATTCTCTTCCTTACAGCATTTTAACTTACTTTAGAACTTGGCATTTTTACTTTCCATGGGTAGATTCTTGTAGATCTATATTTACTTCATTTTCGGATTTTTTGGGTTTTGATCTACTTAATCTGGTTATTTTTGAGTTTGGATGGTTCCATGTTGTAGAGAATTTCGTTCTACCCCATTTTGACCTATAGAAGTTCGAATTTGGACTTCGGATAAAGATTTTATGGAGCTTGGAAGGTTGGGTTCATGGTGTTCTTCTTCTCTGAAATTTGGAGAAGAAGAACAGTGCTTGACTTGACCGTATGGTAATTCATGCGGCAAGTGATTCAGCCGCATGAGACTTTCTTAGCCGCATGGGCTGAGTCTCATTCTTAAAACCGCATGAGGCCCTTGCTTCCCAGCCGCATAAGTCTGCCTTCATCCTTGGCCGCATGAATACGAATTGAACCTGACCGCATAAGTCTGCATTCAACCTAATCACATAAGTCCTCAGTTCCTGCTTGCCGCATGGGGTCCCACTTGCCTTCAGCCGCATATGCGCCTATCTCCTTGAGCCGCATGAACTCTAGTACTTGCGGACCGCATAGGCTTGGTTCCCCGCTAGCCGCATGTGCCCCTACCCCGCCAGCCGTATGAGTCTGCCTTCATCCTGGCCGCATGGAGCCTTCCTTCCTGCTTGCCGCATGGGAGCTAGTCCTACTCCCAGCCGCATAGGTTCCTGCCCTCCAGCCGCATGCGCACCCGTTCCCCGCCAGCCGTATGAACCCCCATCTCAACACTTCCCAGCAGCATGGACCCGAACTCCTTCTTAGCCGCATGGGCTATTCTTACCCAGCCGCATGAGATCATTCCTGGCCGCATATGACCTAGCCGCATGGCTCTTCTATAGTCCTGAATATTGATATTTTATTAGATATTTTACGTCCATTTTATATCCTTACGCCTTTTGTCATGAACTTGATAATCATGAATTCATTTGATATGTTTGGAACTGATAATCGAGCACGACCTGACAGTGACCCGTAGTGGTGCACTCCTGATATGACTAACCTGACATGACCTGATAGTGGCCCGTCGTGGCACACTCCTGACAAGTACACCTGACATGATTATATCTGATAAGCTGTTGCGACGGCTACCTGACATGACATGACCTGTATAATAACATGGACACCGTGGGCGATTGTGCTTGTACAAATAAACCAGTCCTGTCTTGCATCATGTCTAGGGAGGGACTCCTGAGTACCACGGTCAGGAGTACCTATTGAAATAAACTAAGGGCTAATAACTAGATTAATACATTAGTCATGAAGAGATTTCCCAGCTACAGGCAATCCCGTTACCTGGGCGCGCTTGGGATCTGTAGCCTGCCGTCGAGTAGGGCACATTTCCAGCATACTGTCATGTGTTGCACCCTTCAAGCTACCTAAGGGTACATGCGTTTCCTGGATGGTGTACCCACCTGAATTCAACCCCTAATTTCGACCTGGGTAACCTGGATGGTCTGCAGGGCTTGTGGCTGTGGAGCAATCTCACTGCATCTTGTTAGTAATTAGGCTTGTGACAACCCTAGTTAGTTAAAGTATCAAGCCGTAATTCTTGCTTGGCCGTGAAATGATTGGATGGAGTCTAACAAGTCTAGTCTTGCCCTGACCTTGTTCCAGATCACTGCATGACTTGAAAGCCTGTATTTATTTTACCGATAAACGGTGAGAATTCCAAGTTCTGTTCAGACGAAGGGTTACAACCCCGGTCCTTGTTTGGTTTACGGGTTGTAACCTGGTTATCTGAATAGTTCCATGGTTATCTCGTCGTATATCATCCTGATGTATTTTCTTTATTTCCAGTTCTTACTTTTATTTATATCTTGTGCTGATTGCTGGTTTTAGTTCCTAAGTGAAGCTTCCTTTGTGTCACTTGCTCTTTCTGGGATCTGACCCAGCTGGTTTTGTATGACCAGATTTCGGAGCAGCTCCAGAGGATCTACCGGCCTTCCAGCCAGATGGTGACCACTAGATGGAACCCTGGCAACGAGTGGGTTTATTTTTGATCTCCCACTTATTGTAAAAATATTCTTTTGAGGCGTTTAGCCGACGAGCACCTGTTTAGCTCGGTTGTACTTTACTTACTGTCTGCCTACGGGCTGTAACATGATTGACGGATCCTAGGGTTGATCATGTATGACTAAACTCTTGCTAGTCCTAACATTTTGTAACGACTAGCTTCATGATCAGCTGAATATGTAATATTTGGGATGCCTTATTATTGTATATTTAATGATCATACATCTTGTAACATTTACTTACTTGCTTGGGATTGAGACACTAGGCTTGTTCATGACCATAGGAGACTGTTGGCTTGTAGTAAACCCTCATGTATCTAGACAGCCGTGACCGTATATCGAGATGGAATCCATTTCAATATACGTAGCTGGCTATGTCTGCCCCCGCTCTCCAGTATTCTGGTTCTGGAGCGTGACATGGTTTAAGTGGTGGCCCATGCAGGTCTTGTAAATCAAGATATGTGAGGGTTTACCGGATAGATGTCTCAATCAGTATTCGTCCTTGATCTCTGCTTGTATCTTCCGAATCCCTGGATTCTTGTCCTGATCATGTGCTTGTATCGTTGATCTGTCCTGGTCCTTCCTTATTGTTCCCTATGTCGTCTTCTTCAGCGGCATTGTTCCTGGACCTGCCGACCAGTAAGGCGGAGCACCTCCCGTGGACCAGCAGCAACTCGGAGATCAAGTCCAGCACTCCGGAGTAGCCTCCAGAGTTGAGCCAATTGGAGAAGAGCCCCCAGTTCAGCCAGTTCAGCCTGCCGAGCCGGATGATGGCACTTTGGTAGGTCTCATCAGGACCTTGATAGCTTCTCAAGATCGTCGTGGAGATGCCTTGCAATAGGCAGTGACGGATGCTTTGACCAGAGGAGGTCATCAGGGTAACAGTGCGACCAACAGCTTCAAGCGCTTGAACCCTCCATTCTTTAATGGTAGTGAAGATGCGATCGCTGCAGATGCATGGCTTCAGGACACAGAGGTGATTCTAGAAGCAGCCCGGACTCCAGAGAACGAGAAGGTGGCAGTTGTGCGCCTGCAGTTGTTAGATCTTGCCCGTAGCTGGTGGGCAGCTCAGGCCGTTGGATTAGCAGCACCCATTGCTTGGGCGGTGTTCAGAGAGAGATTCCAGACCAAGTATTTCGATACCGTGGCTTGGTACGATCTGCAGACGAGGTTCACAAATCTGAAGCAAGGAGGCAGGACGGTCGATGGATATGCGGTCGAGTTTTCCAGACTCAGTCGGTTTGCTCCCACCTTGGTGGCAACCGAGTATGATAGAGCCCAGCGGTTCCAGCAGGGGCTTCACTTGGAGATCTTGTTGGCAGTCGAGCAGTTTGAGCATCAGACTTTTGATACAGTCTTGAGAGTAGCCCGGAGGCATGAGTATACCTCCCAGAGGATTGTGGATAGGGTCGGAGGTCGGAAGAGATCTCACGGCCAGATGAATCAGTCTTCAGCCCCAGCCCCGGCAGCCAGGGCTTTGACCATTGGAGCTCCGAGGCGGGCGACCTCAGTAACGTCGGTTCAGCATTCCACCCCGACGCACCCTCAGCAGCAGCAGAAGCAGAAGCAGTCTTCCGCGGTGGGATGTTCTCATTGTGGGAAGCCAGGCCATGTAGTGACAGAGTGTCGTAGGGCACAGGGATTGTGTCTGGCTTATGGAGCACCAGACCATAGGGTTGGATCCTGCCCGAATAGGGGTGGCTCATCATCATCCAACCTTTCCAGCTCTTCGGTGAGAGGACCAGCACCGGTCCAGCAGCAGCAGCAGCAGTACCCATTGTCGAGGCCCTTGCCACCTCAGTCCCAGATGTTCCAGCAGCAGAACCCCCAGCAGCATGCACAAGCCCAAGCCTTGAGCCAGAATAGGCAGCGAGGATTCCAGCAGAGGGGACCAGCACCCCGAGGGCATGGTCAGGCTATGGTGATGACCGCAGAGGAAGGATTGGCACCAGGAGAGGTAGTGGCAGGTACTATTCTCGTCAACTCCTTTCCAGCTTCAGCTTTATTTGATTCTGGTGCATCGCATTCTTTTATGTCTGTACGATTCACGACACGGGTAGGATTGGAGCCCGAGTCATTGTCAGTAAGGCTTAATATACTTACTGGTAACGGACTTGTGGGAGTAGATAGAGTGTTTTCCTTGTGTCGGATCGTAGTTAGCGGTAGAGAATTCCCCGCTAGATTGATAGAATTCCCGATGGCCGATTATGATGTGGTCCTAGGGATGGATTGGTTGAGGAACCAGTATGCTAGAATAGACTGCCACATTGGCAGGGTTGTTTTTAGCATTCCAGGCGAGCCAGAGTTTTCCTTTTCCCGAGGAGCGGTTGAGCCTTCTCCTCCAGTATTGCGGATGGCAGTAGCAGCAGTGCAGTTGCCCAGAATAGTGGATGAGTTCCCAGATATTTTCCCAGAAGAGCTTCCAGGTATGCCTCCGGAGCGGGAGATCGAGTTCACTATAGACTTGATCCCCGGGACAGCCCCCATGTCAGAGAGAGTCTACAGGATGGCGCCGTCAGAGTTGGAGATCTTATACAAGATGATTGAAGAACTTCGAGCCAAGGGATTCATTCGTGCTAGTGGATCGCCTTGGGGAGCCCCGATGCTTTTTGTGAAAAAGAAGGATGGTACGTCCAGGTTATGTGTTGATTATCGTACCTTGAATTCAGTGACAATCAAGAACAGATACCCTCTTCCGAGGATAGATGACTTGTTTGATCAACTCAAGGGGGCTTCAGTATTCTCGAAGATTGATTTGCGCTCAGGTTATCATCAGATCAGAGTCAGAGAGCAGGATATCCCGAAGACAGCTTTTAGATCGAGATATGGGTATTGGGAGTTCCTTGTTATGCCTTTTGGAGCAACCAATGCGCCAGCCGTATTCATGGATCTCATGAATCGTATCTTCATGCCTTACTTGGATCTGTTTGTGATTGTGTTCTTGGATGACATCCTGGTCTACAGCAAGAGTGAGGCGGAGCATGAGCAGCATCTCCGTGTGGTTCTTCAGATCCTCAGAGAGCACCAGTTATATGCCAAGTTCAGTAAATGCGAGTTCTGGCTCGATCGCATTTCGTACTTGGGTCATATCATCACTTGAGAAGGAGTAGAAGTGGATCCCCAGAAGATTGTGGCTATTGAGTCATGGCCGGTGCCCAGCACAGTTGCAGAAGTTCGCAGTTTCCTTGGATTGGCCGGCTATTATCGGCGGTTTGTATCAGATTTTGCTCGGATATCAGCGCCATTGATGCAGTTGACACGCAAGGATGCACAGTTTAATTGGACAGCAGAGTGTCAGAGTTCTTTTGAGCAGTTAAAGCGAGGCCTGATAACAGCTCCTATTCTCACGCTTCCAGATGGGACCGGAGGATTCTCAGTGTATTGTGATGCTTCAGGCAGAGGTTTAGGATGTGTTCTGATGCAGCATGGGAAAGTAATAGCTTATGCGTCACGACAACTTCGTGATCATGAGAGGAATTACCCAACCCATGACTTGGAGCTGGCAGCGGTAGTGTTTGCACTTAAGTTATGGAGGCACTATTTGCATGGAGATAGGGTGGAGATTTTTACCGACCACAAGAGTCTGAAGTATGTTTTTACCCAGAAGGATCTAAATATGCGTCAGAGAAGGTGGCTGGAGCTTCTTGTGGATTATGATGTCAACTTGCAGTATCATCCTGGGAAGGCCAATGTTGTTGCAGATGCCTTGAGCAGGAGAGCCGGAGTTTATTTCCTAACAGCGCAACCAGAGCTGTTAGCAGATCTTCAGAAGATGGGTATAGAAGTTGTTCTCCCTTCCAGTGTAGCATTGATGGCCAGCATGCAAGTTCAGTCTACTATAGTCGAGAGGATCCGGATGGCGCAGTCAGCAGATTCCAAGCTTCAGCGACTCAGAGCAGAGTGTGAGGCAGGTCAAAGACCAGAGCTATGCATTCATGAGGACGGTACACTTCGACATGGTAAGCGTCTTTGTGTACCCAGTGGAGATATCAGACAGGAGATCATGTCAGAAGCGCACAGTTCTCAGTATTCCATCCATCCCGGCAGTACGAAGATGTACCGTGATATCCGGCAGCATTTCTGGTGGAATGGCATGAAGCGAGAGATAGCTCGGTTTGTCTCTCGGTGTTTGGTTTGCCAACAAGTCAAGGCTGAATATCAGAGACCGGCTGGACTTCTTCAGCCCTTGCCGATTCCAGAATGGAAGTGGGAGCATGTGACCATAGATTTTATGACTGGATTACCTAGATCCCCAGCTGGTCGAGATGCTATTTGGGTTATAGTTGATCAGCTCACGAAGGTAGCTCACTTCCTCCCGTTCAGAGTTGGTCAGTCGACGGCTCAGCTAGCGGAGATGTACCTCAGGCAGATTGTCAGGTTGCATGGAGTGCCAGTCAGTATCACCTCGGACAGAGATTCAAGGTTTACGTCGCACTTTTGGCGTAGCCTGCAGGAAAGTTTGGGAACTCGTCTCCAGTTCAGTTCAGCGTATCATCCACAGACAGATGGTCAGTCGGAGCGTACGATCCAGACTCTTGAAGGCATGTTGCGGTCTTGCACACTTGACTTTGGTGGTTCATGGGAAGATCACTTGCACCTGGTGGAATTCTCGTACAACAACAGTTTCCAGGCCAGTATCCAGATGGCACCGTTCGAGGCACTGTATGGTAGGAAGTGCAGATCCCCGCTAGCCTGGGATGATGTTGGAGAGAGACAGATGCTCGGTCCAGAAATGATTGCCCAGACAGTTGAAGTGGTCAGAAGGGTCAGAGATCATCTTCGAGTTGCCCAAGATCGCCAGCGTCATTGGGCCGATTCTCATCGGCGCCCTCTCGAGTTTTCGGTCGGCGATCATGTATTCCTGAGGATTTCGCCTAACCGTGGCGTCATTCGTTTCGGCGTACGGGGAAAGCTTAGTCCTAGGTACATAGGACCATTCGATATTCTGGAGCGAGTAGGAGATGTATCCTATCGTCTCGCTCTTCTACCGTCGCTAAGCGAGGTGCATGACGTGTTCCATGTATCCCAATTACGACGGTATATCCCAGACCCGAGCCACATCCTGGATCATTCGGAATTGGTTGTTGGTACCAACCTTTCGTATGAGGAGAGGCCCGTGTCTATATTGGACCGGAGAGAGAAGATCCTCAAGAACAAGACTATCAAGTTAGTCCGAGTTGCTTGGGGTCATCACTCTTTGGGGGAGTCAACGTGGGAGCGTGAGGATGATATCCGATCGCGATATCCCGACTTGTTTGACTCGTGAGGTATAATTTTTTTCTTATGCCTCATGCCTTCGATTCCTTGCTTGAATGAGTGATTGTCTGCCTAGTTATAGCTTGCATGTGATTAATGTAGCTTGTCATTGCTCCTCTAGCCTCTTGATTAAATTTCGAGGACGGAATTCTTTTAAGGTGGGTAGAGTTGTAATGCTTGTGGTCCGTATTACGTATTTCCGGAATACGTGTACGTATTTATTGCCTGATTTCCTGGCTTAGCATTTTCTCCATGGCTTGGTTTATTTCCTTGGGCTGGTTCGGCTTGGCTTGGTTTTGCTTGGTTCATGATGAACCCAAGTGAACCCCCTACCTACCACCACCTTTGATATTTATTACCCATTCTTCTTTCTCTCTCTTCATTACTCATTTTCTTCTTCCCCATTACTCCTTCACCTACCAAGAGAGAGAGAGAGAGTGAGCTCTAGGCAAGTGCAACTTGCTTCATGGAGGAACTCAAATTTTATTGCTCCGTTCTCTTCCTTACAGCATTTTAACTTACTTTAGAACTTGGCATTTTTACTTTCCATGGGTAGATTCTTGTAGATCTATATTTACTTTATTTTCGGATTTTTTGGGTTTTGATCTACTTAATCTGGTTATTTTCGAGTTTGGATGGTTCCATGTTGTAGAGAATTTCGTTCTACCCCATTTTGACCTATAGAAGTTCGAATTTGGACTTCGGATGAAGATTTTATGGAGCTTGGAAGCTTGGGTTCATGGTGTTCTTCTTCTCTGAAATTTGGGGAAGAAGAACAGTGCTTGACTTGACCGCATGGTAATTCATGCGGCAAGTGATTCAGCCGCATGAGACTTTCTTAGCCGCATGGACTGAGTCTCATTCTTAAAACCGTATGAGGCCCTTGCTTCCCAGCCGCATAAGTCTGCCTTCATCCTTGGCCGCATGAATACGAATTGAACCTGACCGCATAAGTCTGCATTCAACCTGATCACATAAGTCCTCAGTTCCTGCTTGCCGCATGGGGTCCCACTTGCCTTCAGCCGCATATGCGCCTATCTCCTTGAGCCGCATGAACTCTAGTACTTGTGGACCGCATAGGCTTGGTTCCCCGCTAGCCGCATGTGCCCCTACCCCGCCAGCCGCATGAGTCTGCCTTCATCCTGGCCGCATGGAGCCTTCCTTCCTGCTTGCCGCATGGGAGCTAGTCCTACTCCCAGCCGCATAGGTTCCTGCCCTCCAGCCGCATGCGCACCCGTTCCCCGCCAGCCGCATGAACCCCCATCTCAACACTTTCCAGCAGCATGGACCCGAACTCCTTCTTAGCCGCATGGGCTATTCTTACCCAGCCGCATGAGATCATTCCTGGCCGCATATGACCTAGCCGCATGGCTCTTCTATAGTCCTGAATATTGATATTTTATTAGATATTTTACGTCCATTTTATATCCTTACGCCTTTTGTCATGAACTTGATAATCATGAATTCATTTGATATGTTTGGAACTGATAATCGAGCACGACCTGACAGTGACCCGTAGTGGTGCACTCCTGATATGACTAACCTGACATGACCTGATAGTGGCCCGTCGTGGCGCACTCCTGACAAGTACACCTGACATGATTATATCTGATAAGCTGTTGCGACGGCTACCTGACATGACATGACCTGTATAATAACATGGACACCGTGGGCGATTGTGCTTGTACAAATAAACCAGTCCTGTCTTGCATCATGTCTAAGGAGGGACTCCTGAGTACCACGGTCAGGAGTACCTATTGAAATAAACTAAGGGCTAATAACTAGATTAATACATTAGTCATGAAGAGATTTCCCAGCTACAGGCAATTCCGTTACCTGGGCGCGCTTGGGATCTGTAGCCTGCCGTCGAGTAGGGCACATTTCCAGCACACTGTCATGTGTTGCACCCTTCAAGCTACCTAAGGGTACATGCGTTTCCTGGACGGTGTACCCACCTGAATTCAATCCCTAATTTCGACCTGGGTAACCTGGATGGTCTGCAGGGCTTGTGGCTGTGGAGTAATCTCACTGCATCTTGTTAGTAATTAGGCTTGTGACAACCCTAGTTAGTTAAAGTATCAAGCCGTAATTCTTGCTTGGCCGTGAAATGATTGGATGGAGTCTAACAAGTCTAGTCTTGCCCTGACCTTGTTCCAGATCACTGCATGACTTGAAAGCCTGTATTTATTTTACCGATAAACGGTGAGAATTCCAAGTTCTGTTCAGACGAAGGGTTACAACCCCGGTCCTTGTTTGGTTTACGGGTTGTAACCTGGTTATCTGAATAGTTCCATGGTTATCTCGTCGTATATCATCCTGATGTATTTTCTTTATTTCCAGTTCTTACTTTTATTTATATCTTGTGCTGCTTGCTGGTTTTAGTTCCTAAGTGAAGCTTCCTTTGTGGCACTTGCTCTTTCTGGGATCTGACCCAGCTGGTTTTGTATGGCCAGATTTCGGAGCAGCTCCAGAGGATCTACCGGCCTTCCAGCCAGATGGTGACCACTAGACGGAACCCTGGCAACGAGTGGGTTTATTTTTGATCTCCCACTTATTGTAAAAATATTCTTTTGAGGCGTTTAGCCGACGAGCACCTGTTTAGCTCGGTTGCACTTTACTTACTGTCTGCCTACGGGCTGTAACATGATTGACGGATCCTAGGGTTGATCATGTATGACTAAACTCTTGCTAGTCCTAACATTTTGTAACGACTAGCTTCATGATCAGCTGAATATGTAATATTTGGGACGCCTTATTATTGTATATTTAATGATCATACATCTTGTAACATTTACTTACTTGCTTGGGATTGAGACACTAGGCTTGTTCATGACCATAGGAGACTGTTGGCTTGTAGTAAACCCTCATGTATCTAGACAGCCGTGACCGTATAGCGAGATGGAATCCATTTCAATATACGTAGCTGGCTATGTCTGCCCCCGCTCTCCAGTATTCTGGTTCTGGGGCGTGACAAAGCCAAAGCCCAAGTCAAATGTGACTTGCTTCAACAATGGAAAGAAGGGGCACTATCGTAGAGACGGGAGATCAAAGTCCAAACAGATAGAGCAATGTGAGCCTAACAAGGTTGCCATGATTGTGCAGGTTGCCACGGCTAGTGTTGACACCGACTGGTGGGTGGACACGGGTGTATCCTGCCATGTTTTCTCTAATAAGGAGTTGTTCACCACATACAAGCCTACATCTGAGAAGGTTATGGTGGCGGACCAGATACAAGTTGAAGTACTGGGGACAGGAACGGTGGTACTGAACCTGACTTCATGGAAGTCGCTGACGCTTCAAGATGTGAAACATGTACCGGTGATAGCCAAGAACCTGGTCTCTGAAAGTATGCTATGTAACTCAGGCTTGAGGATGGACGTCAATGCTTGGTAAATAGTGATGTCCTACAAAGGAACATACTTCGAAAAAGCTTATTGTACCGAAGGGATGTTCAAACTTCAAGTTGTAACTCCTGCAAAAATGATTAATACAGTTTCTTCTTCTGGTTATTCTGTTGAGTTATGGCACAATAGGCTAGGACATGTTTATTGTAAAAGAATAAACAAAATGTCTAGTCTAGGACTTATCTCTAAATGTGGGGGTAAGGAGGTGGAGCAGTGTGATGTTTGTGCACAGACAAAGATCACAAGAAAATCGTTCATACGGGTGAATCGAAGTACAAATCTTCTGGAGTTGGTACAATCAGATATCTGTGACTTCAGACAGTTCTCCACAAAGGCCAAGATGAAGTATTTTATTACATTAATCGATGACTACTCGAATTACGCGTTCGTCTATCTACTCAAGTCTAAAGACGAAGAATTCGAGAAGTTCAAGGAGTTCAGGGCTGAGGCTGAACGTCAAATTGGGCAATAACTCAAGAGACTCAGAAGTGATCGAGGCGGAGAGTATAGGTCTATTGAATTTGCATTGTTCTACAAAGAACATGGAATTGTCAATGAGACAACTGCTCCGTATTCTCCTCAATCAAATGGAGTAGCTGAAAGGAAGAACATGACGTTGACAGAGATGATGAACTCAATATTGTTGACTGCAGGTCTTCGAAACTGCTTCTGGGGAGAAGCTGCGTTAATGGCTACGTTCATTCTGAACAGAGTGCCGTACGCAGGTTTCGAAGTCACTCCTCATGAACTCTGGTTCAAAGTCAGACCCAAATTGAACATCATTCGAGTGTGGGGGTGCCTTGCATATGTGAAGCTTCCGGACTTGAAGATTCAGAAGCTTGGGACAAGGAATACAAAGACGATCTTCTTGGGGTATGCTGAGAAAAGTGATGCTCGGAGGTATCTTGATGTTGAAACCAATCAAATTATTGAATCTCAGGACGCCAAATTCTTTGAAGATAAATTTGTGAGGCACAAGAACATTGTTATCGCGAACATTCCATAGAATAATGTGAGTGCACAAGCGGCTAACACTTCCAAAGAAGATGTAGTCCAGGAAAAAGAAATTGTCATACCGGAGACAATTGTTGAACCAGAACTCGCAGAACCCAGATCTAAGCGGGTGAGAAGACAGAAGGACTTCAGAGATGAGTTCATCACCTAACATATGGAAGCTGATCCGCTTACCTATGATGAGGCGATGAAGACCAGAGACGCTGTCTTCTGGATGGAGGCTATAATGATGAGTATGACTCTATAACCTCCAACAATACGTGGGTGTTGGTCGATCTGCCTGAAGGAGCTAAACCAATCGGATGCAAGTGGATCTTCAAGAAGAAAATGAAGGCCGATGGAACTATTGACAAGTTCAAAGCAAGGCTGGTAGCCAAAGGATTTTTTCAGAAGCAGGGGATCGACTACTTCGACACATATGCTCCAGTAGCGCGGATGACAACTATCAGGATGTTGATTGCTCTGAGTGCAATGCACAAGCTCATCATACATCAGATAGATGTGAAGACAGCATTCCTGAATGAAAAGTTGACCGAAGAGATCTACATGCAATAACCAGAAGGATTCATCGTCAAGGGCCTTGAAGACAAAGTCTGCAGGTTTGTGAGATCTCTATACGGTCTGAAGCAAGCTCCCAAGATGTGGCACGAGAAGTTTGACAAAGTCATTAGATCAAACGGCTACATGCTCAGTGAGACGGACAAATGTGTTTACACAAAGTTCGCTGATGGGAGAGGAGTCATCGTTTGTCTTTACGTGGACGACATGCTGATCCTGGGTACGATCTAGCACGTGTCACTGAGACAAAGAAGTTTCTCTCATCTAAGTTCAGTATGAAGGACTTAGGGGAAGCTGATGTTATCCTAGGGATAAAGATCATCCGGGCAGACACTAGAGTGGCGCTGTCACAGTCTCACTACATTGAGAAGATGCTCATACGCTATGGATATCAGTATCATCTAGGGATCGATACTCTTACAGGTGTAACAAGAAGCTGAAGCCAAATCCTAGGGAATGCGTCAGGCAGCTGGAGTAGTCAAGCATCACCGGGAGTTTGATATATGAAACTATTGCCACAAGACCTGACATAGCTTTTGTCGTGGGGATGCTGAGTCAATTCATGGGCAAACCAAGTATGGAGCACTAGAAGACCGTGAAGAGAGTTATGTGATATCTCTAGAGTACTCAGAAGTATGCACTGCACTACAGCGAATATTCGACAGTAGTAGAAGGCTTCAGTGATGCAAGCTGGTGTTCAGAAGCAGAGAGCGAAAGGTCCGCAGGAGGATACATCTTCTCCATGGGTGAAGCTGCTATATCGTGGAAGTCGAAGAAGCAGACAATGCTCTCTTATTCCTCAATGGAATCTGAGTTCTTTGTACTGGCTGCTGCAGCAGAAGAAGCAAAATGGCTTCGGGAGCTCATGTATGATCTTCCAGTAGTTGGTGCACAGATTCCGATGGTACCGATATATTGTGATAACCAGGCAGCTGCAGCGGTGGCATCAAATAATCTCTTCAATGGTAAGAAGAGGACCGTGCGATTGAGGCACAGGACGGTGAATGATCTGATAAAGACTGGAGTCATTACCGTGATTGACGTTCGGAGTCAGGAAAATCTAGTCGATCCGTTCGCCAAAGGTCTCAAGCGCCAGCTGGTCGAGGACACAGCAACTATGATGGGCATGAAGACGATGTGATATTCTGTCTTTGTAATTTTACCATAAATTTCTATGCTATTAGTTCAAAGAGAAATCTACTAGGCATCTAACTTTTATTTCAAAGAAGGACCACTGACGGAGAGAATATCTGGAACAGTGGATAGTCCTTTGAGACACTGAGGGGTTACGGACCCATAACCACTATTGTCTACTATCTGTTTTCTTAAAAGAACAAGTCCTGTGGGAGGATGGCTTAGACGCCTTAATGAGTTCTCAGGCATTTCGAATGTCTGGTGTGCTCTACATGAAGCACGGTAGCACAATACTATAAAGGAGCGTAAGGTCTCCATGCTACAGTGGGGTGAAACCACCAAGAGGTTCCTCGGTAAGGATAATGCCTCGGCTTTGCGAGCCATGTCACAGCGGCGTAGCATAGCACCGCATATAGGCAGGTAGCCTAATGTTGTAGAATGAAGAGTGGTAGTCGGCACTATAAAGAGGCCGGTGACCTCATGTTACAGTGGTGTGACACCACCAAGAGGTACCTAGAGTGGGTAAAGCCTCGGCTGTGTGAGCCATGTCACAGCGGCATAACACCGCAAGGAAGCGCAAGGCTTCATGCTGGGTAGTTTGGCACTACAAAGAGACTGGGACCTCATGCTACAGAGGCGTGACACCACGATAAGGTGTAGCCTCGGCTTTGGGCCATGTCATAGCGGGGTAGCACCGCAAGGAAGCGCAAGGCTTCATGCCAAAGGACTCTTTAAAAGAACTCACCTAGAATGTATGGAAAGAGATTCAGGCCGTCTCTTGAGGGTAAACTTGTAGATGCCCACGATACATACACCAAAACCAGGCATGCACAGGGCCTTTAATGTGCAACCGGAAGCACAGCTGATGTCATTATGTAAGTGGAAAAAATTGCAGTCATGGTACAGAATTCAAGGCTTAGTCCATTCTTGTATCATACTTTTATTTGACCCATGCGGAAAGATTCAAGTCGTCGGCGATATCTCTCCTAATGCATGATAGGCAGTCACTGTAAGGAACGCTCAACCCATATATTGAGATATGTGGGAGATTGTTGGTGTTTTTGTCTTTAGACTAGGAAAGATAGTCCCACATCGGCTACACCAAATGGTGAGTATCTCAATGTAATGTAGTGCTTGTGTTGAGGTGTGCACATGAGGTGTGGTGGGGCACAAGTGTGTACCATGTGGGAGTATTTTTCTAGAAGAAAAAGGAATTAATTTCAACAAGGATGTAAGTTAATTTTTGTTGGGCGGACTCGGACTTGGACACGGACTTAGGATGTCTCGTGCATGCACGGGAGTGTTCGAGGGGTAGGCGTGGACTGGCACACTTCTATGCTGATTGTGGGATGATCTAAAATATCAAACTCTATTTTTGAGTATTGGTATTTTAGTCCCACATCGGATATGAGAGGTGAACTCTCACTCCACTCTATAAATAGAGCCTCTTGGCCTCCTTTGAAAGAGGCACCAAGAAGAGAGTTAAGGAAATCCGTAAAGTCCAGGAAGCCCGTTCAAGTCTCAAATATTGACTTACAAGCGTTCCAAAAGTTCTTCGTGAACTTGCTGGTTCCTGAAAGCAGATCGTGGTGGGGCAAATCTTGATTTGAGCAATAGTGATCTTAATCACCCCAGCAAGAACCTTTTCTCTTCTTCTTTCTTCTCTTTTCTCTGAGTTGTAATTCAGTTATGTCCGTCAGTAACTGCGATTGCGAGGAAGAACGTGAGGTTTATTTTCTGATTATTGTTGCTTTTGTAATCAGATACATCTAGTTCTACCATTTTTGATCAAGTCCCGGGACCAACAAATATATCCGCATATGAATTAACAAGCAACAAGGAGAAATCAATACTTTGTTTTATGATTATGAACACAAGCAACAAAGAGATCATTGACGGTTCAACCAAAAAAGGAAAAAGAAAACAACTGGATTTGAGAACCCTACAAAATAGTAGCCGTTAGGAAGTCGGAGTACTTAAGATTAAAGTCCTTCTTTTCATTTATTCTGAAGTTAGTGAATAAAAAATTACTTTTTGACATTAGTTTTCAGTTGTTGTTTTTTTCCTATAATTATGTTTGGTTTTTAGCTTTTAGGTATGCCATGTTCAAGTTATAATTATGTTTTCTAGTTTTTTTAAGGAAGAAAATAGTTTTTTATGATATGGGCTCAGAAAATTGCATCTTTTCCATTTGCATCTTTTGAGCGATCTGGGATGCATACAGGCACTAAGCTGTCTTAACGGTTAGAGGACAAATATGTTGCCATACAGTCATACCTGCTTGACATGTACAGCCCTAATTTCTACCAATTTTGGCGTGCATGTGATTCCTTAGCCAGGAACTTGAAAATCAATGACCAAGATAGTCAAAGGCGCAAGACGCACTGAAGATACAAATGGTCCATATCGTCCGAAGTGCAAGACGCACTTAAGGCACGTGCACGAACGAAATGAGGCACAAAAAAAATAGTAATGTAAGCAATAAAAATAAACAATATATTAAAACCAACAAAAATATGTTAAAACATAACCAAATGAACTAGCATAGCAACACTAGCAGTCATCAACTAACAATAATTTTTATTCTCCCTGCAATTCTTTTAGTAAATTTTATTTTTACAATTCAATTGTAGCCAACTTTGGCAACCGTGGAAAGAGCTACCTTCCTCCCACTTTTATATGGTAAGGCTATCTCTTTACCTCAAAGTTTTTGAAAAACACACAACAAGGCACACATTTTCTTGGTTGCGCCTTGCTGAAGGCGCGCCTTGGGTGCACCCGGAGAAGTGTGCATCGCCAAGTGAAGTGCAAGGCGCAACTGATGCGCCTTGCTGCTAGGCGCGCCTTTAACTACCATGTTAATAACCTTGACAAAGACATGATTAATAGATATTCCTATGAGTGTTGTGGTTTGTATTTGAGTCCATTTCTTATATCAAGATGCCTTTAGAGTCTTAACATTAAAGGCGCGCCTAGAAGCTCAACAGAGGGAATGAATAGCTTGATGGACTTGCGGAAAGAAGCTTAACATGTGCACAGATTCTAAGACGTGGCCTAAGACATTGTAAAACATACAGTTTAAAAACTGAGAATTTAGGTGTTTTATAGATAATATAACAAATTGAAGCATCGACTGTCCTATTTGTTTCTTATATCAAGATGACATGATTAAAGCTTTCTTATATCTAGATGTTAAGGAATATTTGATTACCAGGGGGAATGAATAGCTTGATGAACTTGCGAAAAGAAGCTTAACATGTGCACCGATTCAAAGACGTGCCCTAAGACATTGTAAAACAGTTGTTACAGTTTAAAAACTGGGAATTTAGGTATTTTATAGATAATATAACAAATTGAAGCATCGGTTGTCCTATTTGAAAATGGTAGGTGAGTGGGCATACTCTGGTGGAGGTATAAGGGATTATGTAGGAATAGAGTGATAAGAAAGTTGAGATACAATAAGCAAGTGCTGACTATGATATTTTTTTTGGTTGTTATGATATTTATTATGACTCTCCTTGTGCAATTTCTTCAAGTTGGTGAAAAATGCAATTTCTCTGTTTGCTATCAGGTATATTGTGTAGTATATGGAGAACTACATGACTCGGGTCATTCTTGATTCTTCTTTCATCAACAAGTTCTGTTAGTACATATTTGATATTTCCCATATCTTTTAATATAAAGGGCACCACAACTTTGCATATCAGAAAACAGATGGGCCACACAATCGATGTTATTTGATTTTGTGTGCTCCACAATCCAATATACCTAAGATTATATTAAAAAGTTTCACAACTGATTTTAGTATTTTACTTGAGATCCCTTGTTAAAAAAGTAGATAAAAATTACAGCTGAATGCAGGATTCAAATCCTGCAAACAAAGTACTTTGAAGCAACGCAAAGTAAATTACAAGGGCACGTCTGCCTTGCATTAAACGTCTGCCTTGCATTAAATTTAAGTTGCAAGAATATGGTTCCCGTATCTCTATTTGAATCAGAAGGGCATGCATGAAATTTGAATGCAAAGGGATCACTGTGATTGTTTTAAAGATCACATTCCATGAAGTTTCAATCTCAAAAACATAATAAAGCACACAAGATATATAAAAAAAAAAGTGTTCAAATTAAATCGAAAAATGAAGTTTCTGTTAGCCCGTCTCAGCTAAAACTTCGTTGCTTAACCTGTAAAGATACTAGGCTTTCTATGTGAGGCATCCAAATCCTAGGAAATGGCCTCAACTTGTTGCTCAGCTCTTTCTTCAAGGAAGTCTTAGACTCCAAGTTATAGAGCACAAAACAATCGCGATCAAATTTTAGCAGAAGCTCCTTCTCATCCTCCCAAATGGCCAAAACACTGCACCATTTGAAATCTTTATAGACTCTATTACTTATGTCCCCTACTGAAACTGTGTACTGTTTGACCCATTCCTCCTTGGTGTGGTCTTTCAAACGCCATATGTCTATCTGATCCTTTGAACATGTTTGCCACAAACCCAAACTTCCTCCCATCTGTATCATATCAGAATTACCATAATCTTGTCGATAATCTTGTCGATGCACTCCAGATATGGATATTTTTCTAAATTTTTCAGTATTTGTGTCAAAAGCTACTATACACTGATAACTGTGGTACAAAAAATAAACACTTCCATGCAGAGAGATTTGTGATTCCAAGAGCCATGACGAGATACCAGGAGAGGCATTAATAGGTCTCCAAGCCCCCCTATTGGATCCCCTGATACTGAACACTTCATATCCAATGTTTCTAATATCAAACACTTCATATTTGTTTCTGTTTCTTTCAAAGTACTGTCCGAGCAATCTATATTCTCCTGTTGAAGAGTGGAAGTAGAGGGCAATAATAAAGAATTCTTTACTAAAGAAGTCGTCGCCACCATTACCCAAACTCCGACGAGGAATATTAAGCCAGTCCTTGGTCACTGGGTTGCACACAACGTAACCGATCCTCCTACTATTGCGATGTCCCTCATAATCCCAATCCCAATTCCTATTGCGCCAATCCCAATTCCTATTGGGATGTTCCTCATAATCCCAATACCAATTCCTATTGTGCCGATTCCAGTTCCTATTGCGCCAATCCCAATTCCTATTGGGTTGTCCCTGAAAATTAAAGCATAACAGACCATTACACGAAGCTGACAACATAAGCTTAAAATTTCCTCCGAAATACTCCAGTAGCTCACTTGGAAGATCTAGAGTCTCGCGCTCTACCACTGTCCTCCTTGCGGTTCCTTTGGCGCTCTCGTTAAGCCTCACATGGTACAAAATGGACTTCTCTCGGGAATCGAACACCATATGTGTGCGGGCTCGACGGGCATGACTGAGGATGAAACGGGGACTCTTAGTCAACGAATACCAAGATTTACACACCAGTCGAACAACAGCAACTACATATCTCGCCGGAAGCCTTACCAAGATCAGCGAGACGAGGATGTCATCAGGAATACTACTAATGCCATTGTGTTGGCTCTTCGGTATGTTTGCTAGTCTTTCGGGGTTGCTTGTTATTGTGTCGTCTGATTTTGTGACACTCTCCATCCCTTGTTGTATCTGTCTCTTTGTCTCTCTGTTGAAGAAGAGAGAGTCTCTCTGTTGAAGGACAACAGCTGCGAAATTAAATTATCCAAAATGAAAATCTTTCTAACTATATCTTTCAATTCTCATATAGATTTTTTTTTTCTAATAAAAAAATCAGTAATTAAATTATCCAAAATTAACATAAATTAAGAAGAATCATTCGAACTAATTGTGTCAACTGTATTGACTTTTGGTCAAGCGGTTCGATTTGGGGTGGCCGGTTTGTTGCAATGAAAACAGATCGACAAGTTTTTTTTGTTTTTTTTTTTTACATAAAACTACAACTCTGAGAGGCCTACTTCGGCTTTTACCGGAATGCTAATGGTTTGATGCATCTACGCTTGGAATTAAAATACTGAATTTTACAGGATTAATTATTATACTAAAGTTGTAGGAGATCGTACCTGTGCAATTGGTTTGGGATTTGGTTGAACGAATGTGGAGATCTGCTCCCACGAACTTCACCAAAACAGAGGGGTTGGTTCTGTTCAACAGCCAGGCTTCTGACTGCGGGCTCGTCGACGGCGGTGGGGCGTCGGGGCGTCGGGGCGGATGGCGAGTGACTCGCCTGAGGGATAGGTTTGAGTGGCGGCGTTGATATCGATTCGTCGACAGTCGGACAAAGGACAGTGATCGAAGGGGCGTTTCCGGATATCGAGATGTGACGGCGAGAGGGGATCGTGGGGTGTTGGCGATTGGAGGCTGTCCATAGAAAGAGATATATATAGGATTTATAATAGGAGGAATTGGATGGGATTGAGAGAATCTCAGACTTGGATTGATCTATGGAGATTTCCTCATATTTTTAAATCCGAAAGTTCGGAATCTTTGGATTATCTCTTATTTGATTTCTCCCGCTGGTTCGGTTTAGAGATTGGTTTCGCTAGTTTAGTATACATAATTTGGAAGGCCTGTGAATAAATAAATAATTTAAAAATAAGTTTAGTATCCCAATCAGGCCCTCCGCTCGTATGGTCCAAAAGTTTTGTGTGGCCGTCCCTAACGAATCTTGGTCATATGATGATAATATCCACATCCAGAGGAAATTCCGTCAAGATGCCCTCTCCTTAAAAACACTCTGCCATTGCTTGCAAAACATAACAAAACACATCTTCCATCATCTTCATGGTACTATTAGCCTCCTATTGCAGGTTTGGCCATATTCCCTCGTAGGGAATGTCATTTTTTTCTTCTTCTTTTCTTTAGACGACAATGAGCAAGCGCTTGTCTGTCTCGGCTTGGCTGGCTCAATAAAAGCTCTACTCAGGAAGCTCGTCTTAGTTAATGACTCAAGCCTTGACAAGCTTAGCTTGAACATAGGGATACTCAGGAAGCTCGTCTTAGTTAATGATAACTAGATGTATGTTAGCTCTTAGTAAAATATTTTTTTATGCCCGCGCTACAGCCCGGGCCAGCCCAAGTTATGCTCCACCAGTGCTTGTTCTGATTTGCATGGCACATAGTCAGTAGATAAGAGTTGTTTTCTTATTACATGTATCTATGCATGTCATATACTGTTTATACACTACCAAAATACAGTAAATTAGCGACCGAAACTTAGCAATGGAAATTTTCCGTCAGCGTTAGCGACGGCTTTGTGGCAACTAGCCGACGGATTACCGACGACAAGCCGTTACATTTTTTATTTTATTTTTAGGGGGAGGAAAGGTCGCACATCCGTCGCTAGGGCGTCGAAAATATAGCGACGGATAGTCACCCGTCGCTATGCAGTCGATTATTTGGCGGAAATTGTGTAGAGAATTGGCGGAACAATTCTTCGACTACGTAGCGACGGATATTCAGTCGGCAAATATCAAAAAATAGCGACTAACGGACGACGAAAAAAAATTCGTCGCTAGTCCGTCGCTACATATACGTTCCAGACTTAAATTGAAACGGCGGGGAGAACTTTTCGCATTTCCCCCAAATTCACTCTCTCTCTCTCTCTCTCTCTCTCCCGCGGCTTCGGTGATCGGCGTCGGCGTCCTCTCCTCTCTCTCTCCCGAAGGTAATCCTCCCTCTCTCTCTCTCTCTCTCTCTCTCTCGCGGTGTTGTAGGAGCAGCGGGGGCGGCAGGCTTGGGGCGGGGGCGTCGGGGGCTGGACAGCGGGCTTGGGACGGGGGCGTCGGGGGCTGGGCGGCTGGCTTGGGACGGGGGCGTCGGGGGTATATGCAACCGACGCACAGCCATAAGCACTCTTCATATATATATGCAACCGAACTACTGGACGGCGGGCTTGGGGCGGCGGACTTTGGTCGGGGGCGGCGGGGGGATTTGCTTCTCAAATTCATCTGAGTTTATATATTGGCTAAATAATGTGTTATCCATATTGGGTGTTATCCATTAGTTTGGTTGTGTTTGGATTAGTAAATATGAATATGGGATTTGGGTTCATGGTGTATACGTTCACTGTCTCAAGGACAGTGCGAGTTCTTCATCTGCCTTCTTTGTTAAGAATATCCTTGGGACATTCGCTTCACCAAAGTCACTGAATAAGTGAAATTTTTCCTGGAAAACCGACTCTTAGAGTGTATCAGTTGTGTGCTTATATATAGATGTATATATATCTATACATCTAACTGTGATATACATATGTGTATGTGACAATCTCAGTTAGTGACGGACTAGTAATCTTGCATTACTACATAGCAGGAAAGAGTTTGGAGGATTATGTCAAAACATACGGCTTAGAAAATTATGACATGTTAGTCTTCCGACACCGCGGTAACATGGTTGTCACATTAAGGGTCTTTGACAAGGTGATATGTTGTGAAAAGATATATCCTTATAGTTCTCCTACGGATGTTGAAGAAAACCTCTGTACTTCCTCCGGGTCATGCCGCCGGCTGTGCTGCTTCCCCCTCCTCTTCCTGCCCACTTCTTCTCCCCCGACTCTACACTTGAGGTGGATATCATATGTGGCTGAGAGAGTCAAATAAGAAGAAGGGAAGTAGGAAGGAGCAGATGGGTCCAGAGCCATGGTGGAGGAGAGGAGAAGGAAGATGCTTGATCAGAACTTGAGGTAGAAAAGTTGTGACGTTGATAGCATGAGAGAGGGAGAGGGTGAATGGAGGGAGGGAAGTGGCTGCATGCCTTTGGCTCACTCGAGCGGTATTTGTCCTCCGACCCTCATCCCTCGGCAATGATAATATGACAACCTATCACTATATCTTATATAGTAGTAGATGATGTCTTAGTATTACATTATGTGAGTTCATCTTGATTCTGTTACATTCTTCAGATACTAGATACGATAAGAACATATACTACACCATATGTACAGAACATAGATGATTCACACTAATGTATGCTAGAATGAATTTTGGATTGTGTTCTGAGCCATTCGTTCCCATACTTGGCAATTAAGCATGTGAAATAGAACTGATTATGTTTAGTTTGTCTTACGATACAGATTTTCACATCCAAATTGAAATGGATCGTTACTTCGTTGATCGTACATGGATGTACTAGCGGATCAACCTCCTGGACCGTAGGTACTTATAAGTATTGACCGTATCGGATTAGTATCGATCTATCGTTTTGGTATGGACCGTATCGGTTGGTATTGGTCTTAGCGAATTGGTATCGTCCTATCCGATATGTATCGGCCGTATAGCTAGGATTCATATTGGCCTTATCGATTTGGTATCGGTCATATCTGATAGGTATCGGCCGTGTTGGATTAGTATAGACCATTTCAGATTAGTATCGTGGAAGGTTTAGTAACAACTGTACTTGGATTTCTCTCTTCTAGAGCTAGATTACCATTGCAAGAGAGTCACGAGAGCGTAGCTGGCCAGTTACATAACATACATACTTCCTTTTCAATCTCACTTTTTCTGATAGAAAAGGAAGCATGTATGTTACTGTAACTGGCCAATCATGATCTGGTGACTCTCTTACAATGGTATTTTAGCTCGAGAAGAGAGAAATCCAAGTACAGTTGTTACTAAACCTTTCACGATACTAATCCAAAATGGTCTATACTAATCCAACACGGCCGATACCTATCGGATATGACCGATACCAAATCGATAAGGCCAATATGAATTCTAGCTATACGGCCGATACATGTACATATCGGATATAGGACGATACCAATTTGTTAAGGCCAATACCAATCTGATACGTCCTATACTAAACCGATAGACCGATACTAATCTGATACACTAGATACTAAGTACATCCGGCCTATACCAGCGGATCCACCAATTACTGCACGATATGTCCAATGACTCCAGTTACATCCGGTTATTGGTGAGTACATGATTACATAGTAATTCTGTTAGTCTTGTGATACAGATTTTTACTCTCTCATGCTACCAACGTCACAACTTTTCCAGTATTGCTCCCTCTAATGATGATGAACGCAAAAAACCAACGTCACAACTTTTATAATTTGAGTAAATTTCTTTACCCTATACGAAAATTTCTGTTGTCAGAGAGATGGCTCATAGGACTCGCCGAGGTGGTGCTGCTAGTCGAGGAAGGGGCCGAGACAAAAAAACCCTTAGAGGTCGACACGGAGGAAGTCCCCGTCGTCAAACAAGAGCCGGTGACTGTTAAGGAGGAGGTGTTACCAAAGGTCGAGGTCAAGGAAGAACCGATGACCATCAGGGAAGAGATTGCTCCCAAGCTTGAAGTTAAGGAGGAGCCACCGTCAGAGAGTAGTAGCATTGGGACCGACCCTCCTATCCCTACAGAAGACCTCAACCAGATTGAGCCTTCGTATGCAAAGTGGCTGATAGAATGGTACATGCCTCAACGCAACTATGATCCCTGGCTGTGAGGATTCATCGTCTGACTTGCGGTCCTTGCTGAGGCCAAAGTCGATTTTCCTATGTGTTTTGGAATATTTGTGGAAATTTTGAAATATTTGTGGGAATTTTGGAATATTTGTGAAAATTTTGGAATATTTGTGCTATGATCGGATTATAACGACGGATATTAGGTTACTCTTCAGGATAATTGATATCTATTTTATATTAATTTGGTTTGGTCTATATGATTCTTGGATAATTGGTGTGCAATAAATTCGTATGTGCATATTTGGTCTATATGATTCTTGGATAATTGGTGTGCATTATATATTTGGTCTATGTGATTGTTGGATAATTGGTGTGCATTATATATTGGTTTAGTTTATGCATATTTTTGCGAACAGGGAAAGCGCTGCAATTTTTTTCAAAAAAATCTCATTTAGCGACGGACTAGTGACCGGTTAGCGACGGATATTTCCATTTTTCGACTATTGTTCGACGGCAAATCCATCGCTAACTGGAGATTTGAAAAATTTTCCAGGTAGCGACGGGTAGTTGACGGAATATCCGTCGGCAACGTTCTGGTGGTATATAGTTCGACGGAATAGCGACGACCTATCCGTCGCCATGGTTCTGGAAATACCAAGCATTTCCAGAACATGGTCGATGGATAATCCGTCAGTATTCCGTCGCTAACCCGTCCTTTGTTAGCGACGGTGATCGACGGAATAGCGACGACCTATCCGTCGCCATGGTTCTGGAAATGCCAAGCATTTCCAGAACATGGTCGACGGATGAGTCGTCGCTATTCCGTCGCTAATCCGTCCTTTGTTAACGACGGCGATCGACGAAATAGCGACGGAATGATACACTCTGATACGCTATTACGACGGTTTACCGATGGACAACTACGTCGCTAGTGTCTACACAGTTCAGTATTTAATACCTGAAAGTGGACGAAAGCCCGTCGAAAAGTCGTCGCTAATGCTTCGTATTGTGAAGTCGAAACGCCGTCGCTATTCCGTCGCTTGACGACTACGTAGCGACGGACCGTTATTAGCGACGAGCTGATTGCCGACGGATTATTTTGGCCAAGACCCGTCAGTGATCGATCGCTAATACAAATTCCCGACGGATGGGCGACGGATCTGGCCGTCGCTAAATCGACAAATTTTGGTAGTGATATAATGGCTCATTATTTGTATCTTGCTACGTTCCTCCGAGGACTTTGACCCTTTTCAGGTGTAAATGATAATATTTACCCAAAAATTTACGGCTATAACCAACCACATTAGCAGCTTCAGCAGAGGATTCGAAGATTCTTCCTTCTTAATTCTGTGAGCATAAACTTATATTTCTTATTTAGTTGCTATATTTTTAGTCTTATAGTAGAGGATTTGTCTTTATCGAACTTGTTATGTGTCTTGTTGGACATTTGATATTTACTAGTTACTATTCAACATTTATTATGTTTTGATTAGTTCTTCACTATTTTTGTTCTATGAATAAGTTCTAGATATCTATTTGTTGTATACCCTTGTAGAATATCGACCAGAGTTTGTATTAGATAACACAGTAAGCTTTGACATGTCCATTAGATTGGAATGTCCTTCAAAGTCACATTAGTTGGTCATTTACATGTTCTCACGTATTTTGGGACTGGAGCGCGACAAGAAATGCGAACAAGTGGGAACTAATAGAGAAGATAGCCAACACGAAGAAGAGAGCTTATGACTCTCTGTTGGTATATTTGGTATTAGAATAAGTGTATTGTTATATTTGGTATTAGAATAAGTATATCGGAATATCCTGTTGGTATATTTGGTATGTCAGAATATGCCACAGGATATTCCACAGAGGGTTTAATATAATGAGGAGGATTGTAAGGTTATATATAGCCAAGAGACTATCAATAATATCATAACAAATATTCAACATGGTATCAGAGCCACAAAAATCTTAGCCGCCGCCACATTTTCCAAACCCTAACCCTAGTCGTCATCGCCATCACCATCCACTCCACCACAGCCACCGCCGCCACCAGCCGCTACACGGCTGCACGCCGACCACCTCGTGCGCGAGCCGGTCGGTGCTCCGCGGGAACCTCCGTCGTACGTGCGCGGCTGTTGCCGCTGCTGCTTCTCATGACGGCCGCTCGTCGAAGACACCCGCCCGACGACGCCCACTCGTATGTCATTCAGCCCACCAGCCCCACTATCACGAAGCTACGGTTTTCGAAGTCTCCCACGCGGTCGTTTCAGATGTTGAAGGCCTAGATTCGATAGGAGAGAGACATGATCGGATCTAGGAGAGGACGAAGAGCGTGAATCGTGGAACGGGTTTGAGATGATCGGAGAATAGGAGGATTGGTGGAGGAGATCATCAAGAAGCTGGACCATGCAGAGGTTACAACGTTGATGAAACTGATAAAACTGTCAACTAGTGAGAACGCGACACGAACATCGACGAAGTTGGAGCTTCCCTCCATCGATCGGAAGCTTGATCAACCAGCTACCTACCTGAGTTGGTCACGACGGATGAGGAGAACCTTGCAGGAAAGAATCTGGAAGGTTTTCTGTCAGGAGATAAAACAGAGCTAGGCGAGGGCTCGACAGGATACGACGAGTAGAAGTCCACTCATATGGTGATCTACATGTGGCTTCTCAATTCTTTAGTCCAGTCGATCGCCGCCATAGTGGATGACATCGAGATGGTGAAGGACGTGTAGAAGAAATTGTGGAGGACCTACGATGGTGTAGGGAACAACTTACAAATTTTCCAGATCAAGGGGGAGATCGACGACACCATACAAGGAGAGAAGACGGTGCAGGAGTATGCCACAGAGTTGGAGCATCTGTGGTTGGATTACGTTCACTCATCAGATCGGGCGAGCTACGGGGACCCAAAGTGTAAGAAGAGACATATATGCCTGTAGGAGAGGACGATGAAGTTCCTTAAAGGGCTGGCTGCAGTGTTTGCTCAGAGGACAACATTACTTCTAGCCCAACCGAAGATTCCCACCGTTGAGGAGGCTATCTCAGCCATGATGTCACGTCCCAGAACTATAACACTGGAGAGAGGGGGACAGACACAGCCAACTACGTATATAAAAGTGCAACCTACCTCACAATACAGTCACGACTGTTTAGATGCATGAGGGTTTATCTACAAGCTATCAGTCTCTTATGGTCAAGAACAAATCTAGTGTCTCAATTTCAAGCAAGCAAGTAAATATTACAAGATGTTAGATCATCATAGATACAAAGTAAGGCGTCCCAAACATTACATATTCAGATGATCATTAAGCTAGTCATACAAAATGTGAAGATTAACAAGAGTTAAGTCATACATGATCAACCCTAGGATTTGTCAATCATGTACAGCCCTTAGGCAAACATAATTTAAGTTTCAACACGAGCTAAAACTTGTTCGACGACTAAACGTCTCAAAAGAATAATTTACAATAGAGTGAGAGAGCAAAATAAGAAACCCACTCGTTGCCAGGATTACGCCTGGTGTTCACCATCTGGCTGATAAGTAAGAAGATCCTCGGATATCACTCCGAAATCTGGCCATACAAAACCAGCTGGGTCAGACCCAGAAAGAGCAAGTTCCACAAGGGAGGCTTCATTAAGGAATTAAAACTAGCAGGTTAATAAATAGAAGAATAAATAAATAAACATGATTAAGTAACAAGAATGTAGGGTTAGAAATAAACAATAGCTTGCATTAGGAAAAATAAGAGACGAAATATAATTCCCATACTAATCACGAGCAAGCATTCAGGCACGGCCAATCAAGTCCTATTGCTTGCTATCATTAGATAACTAGGGTTATCACAGGCCTAGTTACTAGCAAGATCCAGTGAGATGTTCCTGCAGTCACAAGCCCTGCACCTATCCAGGTTATCCAGGCGAGGTGATTTACAAGAGTTATCGAGATTACTGGTGTACTTTCAGTACTTATGGTTTAAGAAATACCCCACATGACAGTGTGCTGGAAATGTGTCCTACTCGTCGGCAGACTACAAGTCTTTCAGGTGTGGCCGGGATAAGGGATCGCTTGTAACTGAAAAAATTTCTTTATGTGAACTACTTGATCAATCTAGTCATTAACCTAGTCGGATTCACTATAAATTCCTGACCGTGGTAACCTGGAATCCATGTCCTAGACATAATGCAAGACGAGACAGGTAGCTTGTACAGGCACAATCATGAAAATCAACCACGGTGTCAAGACCAGAGTAACTTAGCAAGTCAGGATAACTGTCGCAACAGCCTTTCAAGATTATATATGTCATGTCTGGTTACTTGTTACTTATCAGGAGTACTTGTCAGGAGTGCACCTCGACGGGCCACTATCAAGCTTATATATGTCACTTCAAGTTTACTTGTTACTTGTCAAGTGTGCGCCTCGACGGGCCACTATCATGTCATGTCAAGACGGGGTTATGTTATCATGTTCAAGTCAAGACCAATACTAGCAAGTCATACTCATGCTCAGTAAGTTATCAAGTTGGGTCGTCGCAAGTTAGGCCAAGTACAAGACACATATAAGATCACAAGCATATGTAACAAGAACTAGGAGAACATGCATGGGGGTAAGGGGCAAGGGGTATCATGGCAAACAAGTGGCCCTGGTAAAGTGGCGTCCGGGAGGTGACAGGTGGCGCCTAGCCAAGTGGCGCCAAGGGGGACATGTGGCGCCTGGGCTGGGTTGCGCCATGTCGGGGTGCGCAAGACTAAGCTGCGCAAGGTCGAAAGGCGCGAGACTAGGGTGCGCCAGGTCGGGGTGCGCCAGACTAAGCTGCGCGAGGTTGAAAGGCGCGACGCTAAAGAACGTCGGCTGGGTTGCGCCAGGGGCAAGTGCGCCAGGGCCAATAGGTGCCTGGGCTAGGGTGTGCCTAGAGAGGAGCAGCGCTAAAGAGCGCACACAACCAAATGGCACAGCGCCAAGAGCGCACGCAACTCAATGGTGCGTCGCTAAAGAGCACGCGCACACTGCTCACCTTCTTCTCCAACAGACCGAGAAGAGCTCAAAGAACCCATGAACTTGAAAATGCCATAACTTGTCCAAAACAAGTCCGAATTGAGACTTCCAAGGGTTTAAACAGTATAAAACGAGATTTCCTACAGTCTGGGATGACTACTTTTGAAAAATACCAAGTTTTAATAGATCAAAACCAAGAAAAATAAGAAAAGATCAAAATCTAGATCTACAAAAATTCATCCATCAAAACCAAGAATTCAAGTTCTAATGGAGCTTAGAATCTTGCAAGGAAGAGAATAGAACTTTAAAACTTGAGATCCATCATGAAGTAAGTTGCACTTGCCTAGGGTTTCTTTAGTGGGTGGAGAGAAGTAACGGAGAAGATGAAGAAAATAAATGAAGAGTTATGGAGGAGAGAGAGAGAGAGAGAGAGAGAGAGAGGGGTTGACTTATATACCAACATACTCATCTCAAACCACACAAAACCAAACCAGGCCAAGCCAAGATGAACCAAAATAAACCAAGTCAAGGCATGATGAACCAAGACCAAATAAGCCAAGGCTAGATTAACCCAGGACTAGGCTAAACAAGACAAGTCAAAACACGGGTCACCTGACAAACGTCAGAAATCCGTACTTGTATACTAAAAATACGTATAACGGAAAACGAGAATAACAACTCTACCCACCTTATAAGAATTTCATCCTCGGAATTTAATATAATTACAACACTCATTCATGTCCTCCTCGGAATTTAATATATTGACAAAACTCATCCAACTCAAACTCTTTAACTCATAAACATCTCTCATTAATCAATCATCAAATTGACCTCCACAAATTATCTTGCCTAGAAACTCTCGATTGAGGTCATTCTCATCGGCTATGACCTCTACAAATATATTGACAATACTCATCCATGTCCTCCTCGGACAATCATCACCAACAATGTTGAAGGTTCAAACCTGACTTTCCTCCCATGGATTCGACAAGATAAATTATTGTTTGGCACACTTGTTGGTTCTATCTCCTCCTCTCTCGTTTCGCTCATATAGCAATCTGCCACCGCCCGTGAAGCATAGCAAACTCATGCCAACACCTACGCTCGTCCGACTCGTGGTCACATAGAGCAAATCAAGGACCATATCAGAAAAGCCACGAAAGGCTCTCAGTCCATATCGATTTACATGCAGTACATCAAGTGTCGAACTGATCAACTTGCTACCCTCGGCAAACCGATGGACCATGAAGACATCATTGAGAAGATCTTAGTGGGTCTCAATGATGACTATCACCACATTACAGATATAGTGGAAGGTAGGGACACCCCCATCTCATTTGATGAGCTTAACGAGAAACTCATCAACATGGAACTGACTCTTTAGCAGTCCCAATCTGCTTCCTTCCCACATCCCGCCATAGCAAACACTACCTCGATAAGGTTTTATAGTTCATATCGCTCCTCGTCCAACTAGACGTAGCCTCCATACTTTGCTTCTCGACAACATCCATCTTAGACTCTGCAAGTCGCGACTCACCAGTAATGGCCTTATTTCGGTAAGTGTCAAGGATGTCGCCAACAGGGCCATACTGTTGCTCAGTATCCCCCCTTTCAGCTAGTACCCGCCTCCTCGCAAGATGATCACTTGACTCTGTGATAGGTTACAGGATTATTTACTCTAGACAATTGGTAGTGTTACTGGAGATGATATGGTAGACTGGTGCATGGGGGTGGAGAGAATATAGACTGATTCATCGGGCTACCTGATAGATACACGTTTAGACATTGTCTCTATAGCCGGGACATGACTATTACCCATAATAGTATACTGTGGTCTCTGTAGCAGAGCTTCAGTGTTTACTCGTACGCCTGAGGTCTCCCGACATGGTGCCTTTGGCGTAGTAGTCCGATATACAAATCTTGTTCTCACTTGCATTTTACTTAAACTGGATTATATAGATACCATTGTGTAGTTAGTTAGAGTACTTCTATTTACTGTTACTTGGCATGTTATATTTTTGTACATTATTATGTCCCCTGAGGACCTGGTGATCTCTCCAGGTTGTCGCTTCTGCAGGAAAAGTTCGTTGATTCGGGTGGTGTTATTGTGTTCGACTCAGGTATATATTTGGTTGATATTTTCAGTATGTTCATCCAGCATTATACCTATATTTTTTTTCTCAATTTATTCTGCTGACATGGCTTAGTTTTGCAAGCTTTATCCTTTGTTATAAGCTTATTCAGACATTTGTAATAGAGTTTGGTCAAGTTTATTATATATTGTCTATTCTTGTTTGTCTGTGGGATCCAGTGTGTTAATGCCCCAACATTAGTATACTTGGTCTTATGAAGGATTTATCTTCAGTGGATTAAGATATATAATTATCTTAGTGATATAGAGAAATAACTACCTGACTTAGACAGATTATCCGTATTCGAGCTGGGCTGGAGTCCACTTGATACGTAGCTGACATATTTATGTATCCTGGTCCTACGTTTTTTGTGACTGGAGCGTTACAGACAGAGCATAGGCAGGATAGCAGCTTGCCAAGCTAGTACAACAACAATAGTTAGATTCAGTCTATAGAGTGTGGTACAATGTAAGGGCATAATGAGACTTGTGTGCATGGTTTAGAAAACTAGGTGAGTATCAGTAGTTTCATGTGTGCAAGGAAGAGGGAAGTTATGTGTATCAGTCTCTATAGAGTGTGTGTCCTAGGGCCTAACACATGGTAAACCAAGACATAAATAATGGGAACAAATAGCTATGGGGCTATACATGGGAGTAATAGGTAACTAACCCAGGTACTAATTATACATATATGTATGCTAGACATATATGTAAGAGGGTTAGGGGAGGAATGCTAGAGTGTTGAGTTTGTAAGTTACACCTTGTTAATAAGAATTACAAAGCCATTACAAGGTATGGATACAATTCATGGTTAGGATACTCATGATATGTTATATCTACAAAAACTAAGCAAAACAAATATATTTTAGGGTAATAGGGAATCATAGTGCCATTTACCTAGCAAAAATCAAAAGTCTATAAGGTGTATCTAGCAATCTAAAACCCAAGTAGTTAGGGTACCCTTGATTTGGTTTCACTTATTGACATGATAAAACTCCTAAATAGGTTACTTGGACTTGGATGAGGTACATGACCCGTATCATCAATTCAGGACCACATGCGAGTACATTCTCTAATAGTTTTTATTACCTTTATAATTTCTATAATACCAGTTTGTAATATTTTACTTGATTCCTGACATAAGAATACAAGGACTAGTATACTTTGGATCCCGTCATGAGACGTTATTTCCCTGGAGGACCGTGTACATGTCCTGTGCTTTCTTGTTCATGTATAGACATTGATTCGGGAGTGGGTTGGCCCCCTGCTTCATGAATTCTGTGTTGTAACGTGACATGGTTGGATCCATTATACTATTCGGGAGATTGTGGAGTTATTAGTAGTTTATGTGATTATATCCAAAATTACTTGTGCATAGCTCACCCTCACCACACGCAGGGTGTAGCCTGATCTTACATGTACTTGTGCATAGCTTTCCATGTATGGCCGGCCTAATCCTTTTACTTGTACTTGTGCATAGCCAGTCATATGGAATAGCATGATTATGATCCAAGCCGATCACATAACGCTCTAATATCTGAAGACACTGTTTAGATTTACATAATATATCCTGATTATCTTCTGATACATCATATTCCTGATTACTTGTTCTCATTACCATGATATGATTACCTGCTTATCCTATATTTCTAACTATTCAGTTTTGTTATCCATCATGTATCTCATTTACATAGTGTCTCTTTATAACACTTGTCAATTTGATGAAACTGCTATTAGTTTTTGTACTTCGCTCCAATCTTGACTGGAAAACATTTTTAGAGGACTTAGAGTACTTCCGTCCGACCTACTATGGACCTGGGGTAGATGATGGCATTGCTCGGGAGATTCCTGAGGATCCAATGCTCATAGAGGATGGACCTCCAGGATTGATTTAGTTAGTAGCTAGGTTTTGTTGGATTTCTCTCCAGTTTGATATATTTGGACATGTTATATTATTCCAGGATATGTATTATTTAACATAGACTTCTAAACTTGTTTGTATGCGACTTATGCTATTTTTATGTTCATCTTTCATTATCTCTATCAATATCGTGATATTATATTCCTCTATTTTATGTGATTGAGAATATGTTATAGATGTCATATTATTCCTCCGTGCGGAGATGAGATACCATGTTGTTAGGTTATTATTCATATTTGTTAGACTGTCTAGATATTACTGTTGACCTATATAGCGTTCTACCGTCGATTCTATGGCGTAAGCTGGACGTACCCACGTGCTCATGCCCCTAAACCGGGTGTGGGTCGTGATAAGTGCAAAAAAAACATAAATATCAAACTCATTTAGTATAGTCTTTTTCACTCAAATTGTACACCGAAAAAATCAAACACAAGCCATGATATCATCCAATCTTTACCAGAAGTTCTACAGATACAGGAAATGGTGTCTGAATCCATATGAGTAATATCATGTACGATCAGTGTCCATATTTGTGCAACATAGATCGACTACAATGTAACTATTTGAAAATGTCCGTATATCATGTTCTTATTCGTATCCCATACCCATGTATGTATTGGTGGACTTTGCTTCTAACTGAAAACACATCATATTAAAGGTACAAATAGTAATTTGTTTGCTAAGTGTTGCCATTCATGTATAATTGCTTTATATCGATTGTATTGGATGTGCAGGATGTACTTACAAAGACGACCATGGTTGTCCTGCAACTAAACAAGTGTAACAGACGAAGAGCAAGGACCCTCCGACATATGTCATTATTTACAAGAAGCTGCATTCTTGCAAGAACAGAATCCTTCCTATAAATTCGCAGCCCATGGTGGTTAGTCCTCCCCCAGTCGACCCGTGCCATCTTCACCTATGACCAATCAAGATCGGGAAAAGGCAAAGCAGATGCATAGCCAAATCGACTGAAGAGGCATCAGCTATACCCGAAGGACCAACACGAGAAGAAGATGGATCATTGGCTTTGTGTCTATTTCGATCCAAGCAACACAAGTACACATAACTTCCCTTTTTCACGACTGAAAGCTAACACTGCTCGAGAGTTCTTGGAAGTTCCCATCTGTACATGCTAAATATCATGAAAGAGGTGGTAAGTTCATCAATATAATCTTGCTCTCCACCTAGATTAGGGTTTCCTTTCACATTAATTTAATATTTATATCATTCCTCTTTTCCATTGGTATCTTTGATGGTGCTAAGCGGTCGGGGATGCTGACATGCACTAAGTTGTATTAACAATTAAGAGTGCAAATATGATGCACATACAGACATAGCTGCTTGATATGTACAGCCCAGAATTGTACCAATTTTGGTGTGCCTGTGATTCCTTTGCCAGAAACCTGGAAATTAATAACCTTGACTAGGACATGATGAATAGCTATTCCTCCAGTATTGTGGTATGTTTTTGAGTTCATTTCTTAAGGAATATTTGATTGCCAGAGGGATTGAATGGCTTGGTGAACTTGCGGAAAGCAAGCTTAACATGTGCACAGATTCTAAGACGTAGCCTAAGACATCATAAAAGTTAAGAGTTTAAAAATTGGGAGGTGTTTTATAAATAATATAACATATTGAAGCATCAGTTGTCCTATTTAAAAATGGTCGGGTAGAAGGTCATACTATGGTGGAGGTACAAGGGGTTATGGAGGAATAGAATGATGAGAAAGTTGAGATACAATAAGCAAGTGCTTACTATGATAATTTTTTTGTTTGTATGTATGATATTTATTATGACTCTCCTTATGCAATTTCTCTATTTAAAATCTAGTATATTGTGTAGTATATGGAGACTATATGACTCATGTCATTCTTGATTCTTCTTTCATCATCATGTTCGTCTTTTTTTTAGTACATATTTGATATTTCCCACCATCTTTTAATTGATTGGAATCATTTACATATTATCTAAATACTTGAGTAGTATATAGGGGAATTATATGTAACACGGGTCATTTCTGATGTCTGTGTTTCATCATTATGTCTTGCATGTCTTTTTAAATTTCATATTTTCCAACTAACCTTTTACTCAAAATTCTCTATTTTTATCATTATGTCTTGAAGTTTACTTGAAAACCGGGCTTAAAATTGTCAATTAATTTATTGATCTTTCTCATTCTACATAGTTGACCCAATTTGGTATTTGAATGCTAGGATGATAATGACAATGATGGCATGAAGATGATAATACTTAATTTATTTTAAAGCAGGATCGACACTTAGCCAAGGGTTCAATCGTGCTTTGGGAACCTTGTCTGCTAAAGGAATTGGTGCTAGGCACCGCAAAGCTGTCCACAATGATGGGAGATTGGGAAGAAGTTTTCATCATTTTTTTTGCTGGTTTTGTTTTTATCTGCCACTGACTTTATTTCCTTGTTTTTGCCTAATATGGTTAATTATCATTCCACTTGATCCTATTCTGATGGGAGAAGGTTGATAATAATGATGATGATGGTGTAGTGGTCCAATCTTCATTAATAAAGTTTTCTCGCTTGGATTGGGTACTTCATTGAGCGTCAAATATGGCACTAGTCCTTTTTATTAATGGATACCTTCAATGTGTTGAATATGAGAGGGTCCCTTCAAAAATACTTACATATCAAGCTTCTGATGATCCAATGTACAGTGGTTATAGGTCTGCTGTTGACCAGGCTGATCAATCACTATTGGCATCTCTCTTTACTAGGCTTTCTACTCAAGCATCAGCCATCTTGAAATCCATATCCCTCACTACTGTTGATGATACCTCCATTGGACCTTAACCCAATCAGGTAATTTTGGTAGGTCATATATTAAGAACTAGAGGCCCCCCTTCAGATGGCTCAAACTTTTGTGGCACCAAAAAATGCCTCCTGGGGTCTTGGGGTTGGAAACTTCTGCTAGATGGACTACCCACTGTAAATGTAGATGATGTACAAATCTCCAAAATGAAAACCACTGAACACCCCTTTGTCCACAGTGAATTTGCAATCATCTCTCTATTGGCACCTCTATTGACTAGGCTTCCTACTCAAGCATCAGCCATCATGAAATCCATATCCCTCTCTTTGTTATGTAGTTAGGCAGTTAGGTCTGCTGTTGAATCAACATCTCAAAAGGATACACTTGTAATTTATTTCGATCACTTGAGAAATTTAGTCTACTGGTTTAAGTTGATTGGACAATGTTGGTGCATATAATCTCTTTGTTATGCAGTTAGGTCTGTTGTTGAATCAGCATCTCAAGAGGATAAACTTGTAAGTTATTTCAATCATTGTAAAATGAACATGTTCCATGAACATTATCTTAATATACAATCATAATTGTGAAAAGTGCACGAGGCACGCCTCAGGTGTGAGTTTCATCCTTTAATCCCACAATGTAGGTGGAGCAAATAATTTGTTTCTAACACTAAAAGCTGGGGTATATATGCCCGTCTCATTGGTTAAGTAATATTTATAAAGTCTTTTACAAGACATGGCAAATGACTTTGAGTAGTTGAATTACCAAGGGGTTAGGATCTAAGTTATTTTCTGGAGGTTCTTTTTAGATAGTACTAACCAACACACCTAGCTTGTCTTCATATGATTTGCATCTTTATCTCTATGCATCATTAGGCTGGAAATTTATTCATGTACTTTCTCCTGGAATACACTCTCTTACTATTTTCCAAAGTAACTCACGAATTGAATCTATCTTATGCTTTTCACAATACCTTGGAAAATCGTTTGCCGGATATCCAACAATCGACCATGAACTTTGTCATCAATCTTTCTTGGTATATGTTATCTCAGTCATCTCTTAATGGTTCAACAGTCCCTTTTCTAATTATCAAATTGCAAAAGTTTCTCTAGAGCCTCTTTATTATTTTAGGTGTATATGTTGCATGGATACAGATAGAAGACATGACACCGATGTTGATGTGTCCAACAGTATTTTGGGGTGTCTTTGTGGATTTATGGACAACATGTACATGCACCGAATTTAGGATCTCTCCGTTTTTAGGTGTATATGCAATAGAGACTCAATTGTGTATTCGTGCATTTTTTAAATCATCTGAACACTTCTTGCTGTCTACTATAGGCTAAGAGTCTACGTGTATGCTATACATTACTCTGTTTTGAATATAGCTACTTGTTATATAAGCCAGCATTCTAATTTTTGCTAGGCGGACTCGATGTGCCAGAGGGCCACCTAGCGCCTAGGCGGACGGTTTTTTTTTTTTTTTTTTTTTTTTTGAAATTTACAATTTGAAATCCAAACATGTTCTAACTTCTAAATCAATATACAATTCATAATGTAGTCTTACATGTCTGATTACCAATTAATTGGATATTTATTTTCTTTCTTGACTTGAATTTCTTTAGACGTTTTGATATATGAATTAATTGTGAATGTGGTGTTGTTAAATCTCTAGGTAAATGCTTCTGATCCATCTGCCATTATCACTGTATCCAATGCAATCATAGGCTTAGTTTTTGGATAGGAGCAACAAAAAATATGGTAGGGAAGCTTCTGTAGAAACTTTGTTATGCACCAAATTTGGGATCTCTGTTTTTAGGTGTATAGGCAGACTTTGTAAGGGTCTACATGTATGTAATACATTATTCTCTTTTGAATATTGCTACTTGTTATATAAGCCGTTTGATTATGTAATCTTCCTGCAGGTCTGATTACCAATTGATTAGATATTTATTTCTTTCTTGACTCGAGTTTCTGTATAGACAGAGGCTACATCGAAGCATTCCTTATTACTGATGAGGTGCTAATGATTGTTTTTCCATAGATAATAGGCATAAAGATACCTTTGACTTTCTTACGATCGAGGAGCATGAGACGTTCTGATATATAAATTAATTGGGCATGCAGTGTTGTTAATCTCTAGGTAAATGCTTATGATCCATCTGTCACTATCACTGTATCCAATGCAATCATAGGCTCAGTTTTTAGAAGGATGCGACAAAAGATAAAGATGGGGAAGCTCCTGTAGAGACTTTGTCGTGTCGGTATCTCTAGAGAATGTTTGCAAACTTAGTGGTACATGTGTGAGACAATTCATTTTGTTTTATTTGTATATATGGTTCTTGGATGTTTGAGATATTGTACAAACTATATATTTTGGTTTATTTGTATATATGGTTCTTAGATGTTTGTGGTGTACAAACTACGTATTTGTCAAATAGCAATTATATTTGTATTATAGTTCTTCGATGTTTGCGATGTTCTTGTTTATGTTAATATTAAATGTGTATTTGTGGTTTTGGTAACATACAAAGGCAAACAAATAATAGATAATTATAAACACAAGTTTGGTAAAAAAAATCGATTATCTTGATGGTTTCAAATGTCAACAAAAATTTGTATCAATAGAATGACTTTTATTGTCGGTTTTGTTTCCATCATTTAGGTCAGAGTAAAAAAAATCCATATTTTTTCCTACAATTATTTTTTTAACTAAGTTACCAATGATGTTTGTAGACCATAATATCGAGTTATTGCTTTGAAGCTGCCATGAGTCTGTCTTTTGCTCTAACTTAGTTCATATTCGAACAATAACTAATTATAATTAGAGATTTTTAACACTCAAAAATTTTCGGATCAAAATTAGCCATCTAGCGAATTTCTAAAAAATTTGGCAAAGTTTCATTTATATTTCTCGATCCGAAAACATGTCAAATTATAAATTAGAATGAGAGAAACCCTCCGTCGGATTATACGAATATAATCCCCTTCGGTGAACAAATTCACGTCGAAAACTCACACATAGCCATAAATATTGTTGATATTTTTGCCTTTAGACTTGGAAAGATAGTCCAACATTGGCTACACCAAATGGTGAGTATCTCAATATAATGCATTGCTTGTGTTGAAATGTGCACATGAGGTGCGGTGGGACACAAGTGTGTGCCATGTAGGAGTATTTTTCAAGAAGGAAAAAGGATTAGTTCCAACAATGATGCAAGTTAATTTTTGTTGTGTGGACTCGGACTCGGACTCGGACTCGGACATGGACTCCAGGATGTCTCGTGCATGCACGGGAGTGTTCGGGGGGTAGGCGTGGACTGGCACACTACTATGCTTATTGTGGGATGATCTAAAACATCAAACTCTATTTTTGAGTACTGGTATTTTAGTACCACATCGGATAGGAGAAGAGGTAAACTCTCACTCCACTCTATAAATAGAGCTCCTTGGCCTCCTTTGAAAGAGGCACCAAGAAGAGAGTTAATGGAGTCCGTAAAGTCTATGAAGCCCGTTCAAGTCTCAAATATTGACTTACGAACGTTTCAGAAGTTTTTCGTGAACTTGCTGGTTCCTGGAAGCAGATCGTGATGGGGCGAATCTTGCTTTGAACAACGGTGATCTTATTCACCCCAGCAAGAACCTTTTCTCTTCTTCTTTCTTCTCTTTTCTCTGAGTTGTAACTCAGTTCTGTCCGTCAGCAACTGCCATTGCGAGGAAGAACGTGAGATTTATTTTCTGATTATTGTTGCTTTTGTAATCAGATTTATAATATAGTCTTCCTTGTGGATCTCGAGAATAATCAGAAGGGGAACGTTTATTTGAACCTCTGATCTCGACATCTAGTTCTACCATCTTTGATCAAGCCCTGGGACTAACAATCTCAAAGCAAGATCCTTGTAGATGGAGAACAGCCGTGCGAAACTTCTGGATACAAGTTTCAACAAACTTGAGAAGTTCGACGGGGATCATTACAACTCTTGGAAGAGAAAGGTATGCATGAATCTGTAACTGGCAGAGGTGGACTACGTTCTGACAGAACCAGAACCAGAGATTCCAGACGAGGATGATGCTACTGTTCGGACAGTTGCGATTGCAACCGCAAAGCAGAATAAATGGAGGAGAGATAACAATCTCTACAAGTTGATGATTTTGAACTCCATGGAGGATAATCTGGCGGAGTCATACAGCAAGATGGACCATGCTAAGGTCGTCTGGGAGTCTCTAGAGAAGCATTATCAGGCGGATGAGAACCGCAACAAGATCCATGTGACTGAGAAGGTCTGGAACATGCGATTTGAGGACGATAAGGTGATGTTGCCTCAAGTCAAGGAGTTCCTCAAGTTATGTCAAAAACTTGAGGACGATGACATGCCACTTGTCGACGCTTTTGTCATAGGGGGTATAGTTGCCAAGCTTCCGTCTGGATGGAGCAGTTTTATATCGAACATGCACATGAAGAAGATGCAAATCATCCTGGATCAACTACTTCACAACATCAATTTTAGAGATGAGTTGATGGATAAAAATAAATTGGATACGTTGTCCAAACCGTTGACAGAGGCTAACTTGGTGCATGCGGGGGACTCCAAGGGAAAGCATACGGCTTCTCAGAACCAAAAGAAGAAGGACTTCAACCATCTGAAGGTGAAGTCGGCTTCGTTCAAGTCAAAGCCAAAGCCCAAGTCAGATGTGACTTGCTTCAACTGTAGAAAGAAGGGCCATTATCATAGAGACTGGAGATCAAAGTCCAAACAGATAGAGCAAGGTGAGCCTAACAAGGTTGCCATGATTGCGCAGGTTGCCACGGCTGGTGTTGACACCGACTGGTGGGTGGACACGGGTGCATCCGGCCATGTTTGCTCTAATAAGGAGTTGTTCACCACATACAAGCCTACATCTGAGAAGGTTATGGTGGCGGACCAGACACAAGCTGAAGTACTGAGGACAGAAACGGTGGTACTGAACCTGACTTCAGGGAAGTCGTTGACGCTTCAAGATGTGAAGCATGTACCGGTGATAGCCAAGAACCTGGTTTCTGGAAGACTGCTATGTAACGCAGGCTTGAGGATGGACGTCAATGCTGGGCAAATAGTGATATCCTACAAAGGAACATACTTCGGAAAAGCTTATTGTACCGAAGGGATGTTCAAATTTCAACTTGTAACTCCTGCAAAAATGATTAATGCAGTTTCTTCTGGTTATTCTCTTGAGTTATGGTACAATAGACTAGGACATGTTTATTGTAAAAGAATAAACAAAATATCTAATCTAGGACTTATCTCTAAATGTGGGGGTAAGGAGGTGGAGAAGTGTGAGGTTTGTGCACAGACAAAGATCACAAGAAAATCGTTCAAACAGGTGAATCGAAGTACAGATCTTCTGGAGTTGGTACACTCAGATATCTATGACTTTAGATAGTTCTCCACAAAGGCCAAGATGAACTATTTTATTACATTCATCGATGACTACTCGAAGTACGCGTTCGTCTATCTGCTCAAGTCTAAAGACGAAGCATTCGAGAAGTTCAAGGAGTCCAGGACTGAGGCTGAACGTCAAACTAGGCAACAACTCAAGAGACTCAGAAGTGATCGAGGCAGAGAGTACAAGTCTATTGAATTCGCATCGTTCTGCAAAGAATATAGAATTGTCAATGAGACAACTGCTCCGTATTCTCCTCAATCAAATGGAGTAGCTGAAAGGAAGAACATGACGTTGACAGAGATGATGAACTCAATATTGTTGACTGTAGGTCTTCCAAACTGCTTCTGGGGAGAAGCTGCATTAATGGCTACGTTCATTCTGAACAGAGTAACGTACGCAGGTTCTGAAGTCACTACTCATGAACTCTGGTTCAAAGTCAGACCCAACTTGAACATCATTCGAGTGTGGGGGTGCCTGGCATATATAAAGCTTCCGGACTTGAAGATTCAGAAGCTTGGGACAAGGACTACAAAGACGATCTTCTTGGGGTATGCTGAGAAAAGTGATACTCGGAGGTTTCTTGATGTTGAAACCAATCAAATCGTTGAATCTCACGACGCCGAATTCTTTGAAGATAAATTTGCGAGGCACAAGAACATTATTATCACGAACATTTCGGAGAATAATGTGAGTGCACAGGCGGCTATCACTTCCAAAGAAGATGCAGTCCAGGAAAAAGAAATTGTCATACCAGAGACAATTGTTGAACCAGAACTCGCAGAACCCAGATCTAAGCGGGTAAGGAGACAGGAGGACTTCAGAGATGAGTTCATCACCTATCATGTGGAAGCTGATCCTCTTACCTATGATGAGGCGATGAAGACCAGAGACGCTGTCTTCTGGAGGGAGGCTATCAATGATGAGTATGACTCTATAACCTCTAACAATACGTGGGTGTTGGTCGATCTGCCTGAAGGAGCTAAACCAATCGGATGCAAGTGGATCTTCAAGAAGAAGATGAAGGCCGATAGAACTATTGACAAGTTCAAAGCAAGGCTGGTAGCCAAAGGGTTTTCTCAGAAGCAGGGGATCGACTACTTCGACACATATGCTCCAGGAGTGCGGATGACAACCATCAGGATGTTGATTACTCTGAGTGCAATTCACAAGCTCGTCATACATTAGATAGATGTGAAGACAGCATTCCTGAATGGAGAGTTGACCGAAGAGATCTACATGCAACAGCCAGAAGGATTCATCGTCAAGGGCCTTGAAGACAAAGTCTGCAGGTTGGTGAAATCTCTATACGGTCTGAAGCAAGCTCCCAAGATGTGGCACGAGAAGTTTGACAAAGTTATTAGATCAAACGGCTGCATGCTCAGTGAGACGGACAAATATGTTTATACAAAGTTCGCTGATGGGAGATTAGTGATCGTTTGTCTATACGTGGACGACATGTTGATCCTGGGTACAGATCTAACACGTGTCACTGAGACAAAGAAGTTCCTCTCATCTAAGTTCAGTATGAAAGACTTAGGGGAAGCTGATGTTATCTTAGGGATAAAGATCATCCGGACAGACACTGGAGTGGCGCTGTCACAGTCTCACTACATTGAGAAGATGCTCACACGCTATGGATATCAGAATCTTCCAGGGATCGATACTCCTTTCAGGTGTGACAAGAAGCTGAAGCCAAATCCTAGGGAAAGCGTCAGGCAGCTGGAATAGTCAAGCATCATCATGAGTTTGATATATGCAACTATTGCCACAAGGCCTGACATAGCTTTCATCGTGGGGATGCTGAGTCGATTCACGAGCAAACCAAGTATGGAGCTCTGGAAGGCCGTGAAGAAAGTTATGAGATATTTCAAGAGGACTCAGAAGTATGCACTGCACTACAACAGATATCCGATAGTAGTAGAAGGCTTCAGTGATGCGAGCTAGTGCTCAGAAGCAGAGAGCGAAAGGTTCACGGAGGATACATTTTCTCCATGGGTGAAACTGCTATATCGTGGAAGTCGAAGAAGCAGACAATGCTCGCTCATTCCTCAATAGAATCTGAGTTCTTTGCACTGGCTGCTGCAGCAGAAGAAACAGAATGGCTTCGGGAGCTCATGTATGATATTCCAGTGGTTGGTGCACAGATTTCGGCGGTACCGATATACTGTGACAAACAGGCAGCTGCAGCAGTGGCATCAAATGATCTCTTCAATGGTAAGAAGAGGACCGTGCGATTGAGGCACAGGGCGGTGAATGATCTGACAAAGACTAGAGTCATTACCGTGATTGATGTTCAGAGTCAGAAAAATCTGGCCGATCCGTTCGCCATAGGTCTCAAGCGCCAGCTGGTCGAGGACACAGCAACTATGATAGGCTTAAAGATGATGTGATATTCTGTCTTTGTAATTCTACCATACAGTTCTATGCTATTAGTTCAAAGAGAAATCTACTAGGCATCTAACTTTTGGTTCAAAGAAGGACCACTGACGGAGAGAATATCTGGAACAGTGGATAGTCCTTTGAGACACTGAGGGTTACGGACCCATAACCACTGTTGTCTACTATCTGTTCTCTTAAAAGAACAAGTCCTGTGGGAGGATGGCTTAGACGCCTTAATGAGTTCTCAGGCATTTCGAATGTCTGGTGTTCTCTACAGGAAGCACGGTAGCACAACACTACAAAGTAGCCTAAGGTCTCCATGCTACAGTGGGGTGACACCACCAAGAGGTTCCTCGGTAAGGGTAATACCTCGGCTTTGCGAACCATGTCACAGCGGCATAGCACCGCATATAGGCAGGTAGTCTAATGTTGTAGAATGAAGAGTGGTAGTCAGCACTACAAAGAGGCCGGTGACCTCATGTTACAGTGGTGTGACACCATCAAGAGGTACCTAGAGTGGGTAAAGCCTCGGCTACGCGAGCCATGTCACAGCGGCATAACACCGCAAGGAAGCGCAAGGCTTAATGCTGGATTGTTTGGCACTACAAAGAGGCTGGGACCTCATGCTACAGTGGCGTGACACCACGATGAGATGTAGCCTCGGCTTTGGGCCATGTCATAGCGGGGTAGCACCGCAAGAAAGCGCAAGACTTCATGCCAAAGAGCTCTTTAAAAGAACTCACCTAGGATGTATGGAAAGAGATTCAGGCCGTCTCTTGAGGGTAAACCTGTAGACGCCCAAGATACATATACCGAAACCAGGCATGCACAGGCCTTTAATGTGCAACCGGAAGCACAGCTGATGTCATTATGTGAGTGGAAAAAATTGCAGTCATGGTGCAGAATTCAAGGCTTAGTCCATTCTTGTATCATACTGTTATTTGACCCATGCGAAAAGATTCAAGTCATCAACGACATCTCTCCTAATGCATGATAGGCAGTTACTATGAGGAACGCTCAACCCATATATTGATATATGTGGGGGATTGTTGGTGCTTTTGCCTTTAGACTAAGAAAGATAGTCCCACAACGGCTACACCAAATGGTGAGTATCTCAATAGAATGCACTGCTTGTGTTGAGGTGTGCACATGAGGTGTGGTGGGGCACAAGTGTGTACCATGTGGGAGTATTTTCTTAGAAGAAAAAAGGATTAATTCCAACAAGGATGCAAGTTAATTTTTGTTGTGCGGACTCGGACTCGGACACGGACTCCAGGATGTCTCGTGCATGCACGGGAGTGTTCGAGGGGTAGACGTGGACTGGCACACTTCGATGCTGATTGTGGGATGATCTAAAATATCAAACTCTATTTTTGAGTATTGGTATTTTAGTCCCACATCGGATAGGAGAAGAGGTAAACTCTCACTCCACTCTATAAATAGAGCCTTTTGGCCTCCTTTGAAAGAGGCACCAAGAAGAGAGTTAAGGGAGTCCGTAAAGTCCAGGAAGCCCGTTCAAGTCTCAAATTTTGAATTACAAGCGTTCCAGAAGTTCTTCGTGAACTTGCTGGTTCCTGGAAGTAGATCGTGGTGGGGCAAATCTTAGTTTGAGCAACGGTGATCTTAATCACCCCCGCAAGAACCTTTTCTCTTCTTCTTTCTTCTCTTTTCTCTGAGTTGTAACTCAGTTATGTCCGTCAGCAATTGCGATTGTGAGAAAGAATGTGAGATTTATTTTCTGATTATTGTTGCTTTTGTAATCTAATTTATATTATAGTGTTCCTCGTGGATCTCGAGAATAATCAGAAGGGGAACGTTTGTTTGAACCTCTAATCTCGACATCTAGTTCTACCATCTTTGATCAAGCCTCGGGACTAACAATCTCAAAGCAAGATCCTTGTAGATGGAGAACAGCCGTGCGAAACTTCTAGATACAAGTTTCAACAAACTTGAGAAGTTCGACGGGGATCATTACAACTCTTGGAAGAGGAAGGTATGCATTAATCTGCAACTGGCAGAGGTGGGCTACGTTCTGACAGAACCAGAATCGGAGATTCCAGACGAGGATGATGCTACTGTACGAGCAGTTGCGATTGCAACCGCAAAGCAGAACAAATGGAAGAGAGGCAACAATCTTTACAAGATGATGATTTTGAACTCCATGGAGGATACACTGGCGGAGTCATACAGCAAGATGTACCATGCTAGGGTCGTCTGGGAGTCTCTAGAGAAGCATTATCAGATGGATGAGAACCACAACAAGATCCATGTGACTGAGAAGGTCTGAAACATACGATTTGAGAACGACAAGGCGATGTTGCCTCAAGTCAAGGAGTTCCTCAAGTTATGTCAAAAACTTGAGGACAATGACATGCCACTTGTCGACGCTTTTGTCATAGGGGGTATAGTTGCCAAGCTTCCGTCAGGATGGAGCAGTTTTATCTCGGACATGCACATGAAGAAGATGCAATCAGCCTGGATCAACTACTTCACAACATCAATGTTAGAGATGAGTTGATAGCTAAAAACAAATTGGACACGTTGTCCAAACAGTTGGCAGAGGCCAACTTGGTGCATGCGGGGGACTCCAAGGGGAAGCATAAGGCTTCTCACAAGCAGAAGAAGGACTTCAACCATCTGAAGATGAAGTCGGCTTCGTTCAAGTCAAAGCCAAAGCCCAAGTCAAATGTGACTTTCTTCAACTATGGAAAGAAGGACCACTATCGTAGAGACTGGAGATCAAAGTCCAAACAGATAGAGCAAGGTGAGCCTAACAAGGTTGCCATGATTGTGCAGGTTGCCACGGCTGGTGTTGACACCGACTGGTGGGTGGACACGGGTGCATCCTGCCATGTTTGCTCTAATAAGAAGTTGTTCACCATATACAAGCCTACATCTGAGAAGGATATGGTAGCGGACCAGACACAAGCTGAAGTACTGAGAACAGGAACGGTGGTACTGAACCTGACTTTATGGAAGTCGCTGACCTTGATGTGAAACATGTACCGGTGATAGCCAAGAACCTGGTCTCTGAAAGTCTGCTATGTAATGCAGACTTGAGGATGGTCGTCAATGCTGGGCAAATAGTGATGTCCTACAAAGGAACATACTTCGAAAAAGCTTATTGTACCGAAGGGATGTTCAAACTTCAACTTGTAACTCCGGCAAAAATAATTAATGCAGTTTCTTCTTCTGGTTATTCTCTTGAGTTATGGCACAATAGGCTAGGACATTTTTATTGTAAAAGAATAAACAAAATATGTAGTCTAGGGCTTATCTCTAAATATGGGGGTAAGGTGGTGGAGAAGTGTGATGTTTGTGCACAGACAAAGATCACAAGAAAACCGTTCAAACGGGTGAATCGAAGTACATATCTTCTGGAGTTGGTACACTCAGATATCTGTGACTTCAGACAGTTCTCCACAAAGGCCAAGATGAAGTATTTTATTACATTAATCGATGACTACTCGAAGTACGCGTTGGTCTGTCTGCTCAAGTCTAAAGACGAAGCATTCGAAAAGTTCAAGGAGTTCAAGGCTGAGGCTGAACGTCAAACTGGGCAACAACTCAAGAGACTCAAAAGTGATTGAGGCGGAGAGTACAGGTCTATTGAATTCGCATCGTTCTGTAAAGAACATCGAATTGTCAATGAGACAACTGCTCCGTATTCTCCTCAATCAAATGGAGTAACTGAAAGGAAGAACAGGACGTTGACAGAGATGATGAACTCAATGTTATTGACTGCAGGTCTTCCAAACTACTTCTGGGGAGAAGCTGCGTTAACGGCTATGTTCATTCTGAACAGAGTGCCGTACGCAGGTTCTGAAGTCACTCCTCATGAACTCTGGTTCAAAGTCAGACCCAACTTGAACATCATTCGAGGATAGGGGTGCCTGGCATATGTGAAGCTTCCGGACTTGAAGATTCAGAAGCTTGGGACAAGGAATACAAAGACAATCTTCTTGGGGTATGCTGAGAAAAGTGATGTTCGGAGGTTTCTTGATGTTGAAACCAATCAGATCATTGAATCTCGTGACGCCGAATTCTTTGAAGATAAATTTGTGAGGCACAAGAACATTGTTATCGCGAACATTTCAGAGAATAATGTGAGTGCACAGGCGGCTATCACTTCCAAAGAAGATGCAGTCCAGGAAAAAGAAATTGTCATACCAGAGACATTTGTTGAACCAGAACTCGCAAAACCCAGATCTAAGCGGGTGGAGAGACAGAAGGACTTCGGAGATGAGTTCATCACCTATCATGTGGAAGCTGATCCGCTTACCTATGATGAGGCGATGAAGACCAGAAACGCTATCTTCTGGAGGAAGGCTATCAATGATGAGTATGACTCTATAACCTCAAACAATACGTAGGTGTTGGTCGATCTTCCTAAAGGAGCTAAACCAATCGGATGCAAGTGGATCTTCAGGAAGAAGATGAAGGCCGATGGAACTATTGACAAATTCAAAGCAAGGCTGTTAGCCAAAGGGTTTTCTCAAAAGCAGGGGATCGACTACTTCGACACATATGCTCCAGTAGCACGGATGACAACTATCAGGATGTTGATTGCTCTGAGTGCAATGCACAAGCTTGTCATACATCAGATAGATGTAAAGACAACATTCCTGAATGGAGAGTTAACCGAAGAGATCTACTTGCAACAGCCAGAAGGATTCATCGTCAAGGGCATTGAAGACAAAGTCTGCAGGTTCGTGAGATCTCTATACGGTCTAAAACAAGCTCCCAAGATGTGGCACGAGAAGTTTGACAAAGTCATTAGATCAAACGGCTATATGCTCAGTAAGACGGACAAATATGTTTACACAAAGTTCGCTGATGGGAGAGGTGTCATCGTTTGTCTTTACGTGGACGACATGCTGATCCTGGGTACGGATCTAGCACGTGTCACTGAGACAAAGAAGTTCCTCAAATCTAAGTTCAGTATGAAGGACTTAGGGGAAGCTGATGTTATCCTAGGGATAAAGATCATCCGGACAGACACTGGAGTGGCACTGTCACAGTATCACTACATTGAGAAGATGCTCACACGCTATGGATATCAGGATCATCCAGGGATCAATACTCCTTACAGGTGTGACAAGAAGCTGAAGCCAAATCCTAGGAAAAGCGTCAGGCAGCTGGAGTAGTCAAGCGTCATCGGGAGTTTGATGTATGTAACTACTGCCATAAGGCCTGACATAGCTTCCGCCATGGAGATGCTGAGTCGATTCACGAGCAACCCAAGTATAGAGTACTGAAAGGCCGTGAAGAGAGTTATGAGATATCTCAAGAGGGCTCAGAAGTATTCACTGTACTACAGCGAATATCCGACAGTAGTGGAAGGCTTCAGTGATGCAAGCTGGTGTTCAGAAGCAGAGGGCAAAAGGTCCACAGGAGGATATATCTTCTCCATGGGTGAAGCTGCTATATCGTGGAAGTCGAAGAAGCAGACAATGCTCTCTCATTCCTTAATAGAATCTGAGTTCTTTGCACTGGCTGCTGCAGCAGAAGAAGCAGAATGGCTTCGGTAGCTCATGTATGATCTTCCAGTGGTTGGTGCATAGATTTCGGCAGTAACCAGGCAGCTGCAGTAGTGGTATCAAATGATCTCTTCAATGGTAAGAAGAGGACCGTGCGATTGAGGCACAGGGCGGTGAATGATCTGATAAAGACTGGAGTCATTACCGTGATTGATGTTCGAAATCAGAAAAATCTGGTCGATCTGTTCGCCAAAGGTCTCAAGCACCAGCTGGTCGAGGACACAGCAACTATGATGGACATGAAGACAATGTGATATTCTGTCTTTATAATTCTACCATAAAGTTCTTGCTATTAGTTCAAAGAAAAATCTACTAGGAATCTAACTTTTGGTTCCAAGAAGGACCACTGACGGAGAGAATATCTGGAACAGTGGATAGTCCTTTGAGACACTGAGGGGTTACGGACCCATAACTACTATCGTCTACTATCTATTCTCTTAAAAGAACAAGTCCTGTGGGAGGATGGCTTAGACGCCTTAATGAGTTCTCAGGCATTTCGAATGTCTGGTGTGCTCTATATGAAGCACGGTAGCACAATACTACAAAGGAGCGTAAGGTCTCCATGCTACAGTGGGGTGACACCACCAAGAGGTTCCTCAGTAAGGGTAATGCCTCGGCTTTGCGAACCATGTCACAGCGGCGTGTAGAAGCATAGAATTTCACAACCAGAAAGCCCATGCGCCAGGCATTATATGCGCCAGAACTCAGACAGCTAATCAAATAAGCCATAGACATTCGAAGAAGGACTTTTTATTTATATATATAAAAGTCTATTACATGTCTAGAAAAGGTTGTACAAAGAAAAATTTCTACAAAGGAAGGATCCTAGATCTACAGCCAACAGCCACCATGCGCCTTCCAGATAGGCGCAGCAACCACCATGCGCCTTCCGATAGGTGCAGCAGTCACCATGCGCTGTCAGCCAGGCGCAGCAGATGTCATGCGCCTCCAGCCAGGCGTATCCTACCATCTCTTCAGCAGCTCAGTTATGTACATCCAGCTCAGTTATGTGCATCCAGCTCAGTTATGTGCATCCCTTCAGCAGCTCAGTTATGAGCAACTCTTCCAACCAGGCTCACCTGGCCGAGCAGAGCCCAGTTATGTGCCGCTCTTCCAGCCAGGCTCACCTGATAAGTGCTTTGCCAAGTAAAGCATTTAACCCTCTGGCTGGAACCAAGGAAGAGAAGAGCACCGTAAATCTGTGGCCAGGAGAGGCTTCGAAAGAGCCTCCAAAGGCCAAGGAAGACCGTGATCGAAATCACGGCGAAAGACAGCTTTCAACACAATCAGAGCGGGCGACACCCACTTTGAAGGAAAAGAGAGCCTAGCACCGCCATTCCGATCTACGGCTCTTCCGGAACAACGGAGACGAGGCCCGAACATCCCTATCTTTGGATGCAACAGGCACCTTCCGCCTGCCTCAGAAGCCCTCGACTCCGTCTTTTGGATGTAACAGTCACCTTCAAGTGCATCGAAGACAACACGACGTCTCATCTTTACCCTCGGGAGCACTTCGTCAACAGAATGCACCCACATATCCAAGTTCATGTTGGAAGTACGTGAGGGAATGAGGAGCAAACCTTCTCTCCATGCCACTATTTATAGGCCGGGCAAATCAAACCCACGCGCCAAGTGGATGACTCTCCGAATTCTGTGCAATGAATTTGCATTAAATGGATGAACCGGATGCCTCGAATTCAGCCAAACGGCTATTTATAGCACTCGAGGAGCGAGACAGCCGCATCATTAAAGGACATGTCGGATGCGCCAGCCAAATAGCGCATCACATGGACACGCCCTCCAGCATCAGGCGCATCACACAGACGTGCCCTACAGTACCCGGCGCATCACAGAGGATGCGCCCTCCCTCACATCTCCATGTCGAGTGGAACACCAACCAATGTGCCCACTCAGCTGTCCATCGAACGTCACAAACATTAAATGCTGAACTGACACCAGAGTTGGCAGCACGCTTCCCAAAGTCTGAACAGTTGACAACTTTTTTCAGAGAACGAAGCGTCGGCAACGTCAGCATCATCATGACTCTATTCCGACGGCTACTACCACGTGGCCATCCGCATGCGCCTCTATGGCCATGCGTCCAAATCGCCATGCGCCTCTACGGCCATGCGTCCAAACCAGCATGCGCCTCAAAAGCCATGTGCCTCAGACCCTTCACTGATCCCTAAAGACAGAAGAAGAGTCTCCAGTTGAAGCTTTGCATGCGCCTCAAAAGCCATGCGCCCCAGACTGATCTCTGATCCCGAAAGACAGAAGGAAGGTCACCTGCATGCGCCTCAAAAGCCATGCGCCCTAAATGGTTTGTAACTCCTAAAGGTTATGAGCCGCAACCTCCTCCTGCGCCCAATCAAGGCGCAGCTCACCAGATCACTACCCTCCCCACCAAATCCGAGATCTTCGAGCCATGGGTCGATGACACGTGTCCTTTGACTCAACTCATCCAAGATTTCAGCAACAGAAAGATCTTCTCTTCTGCTACATGCCGGCTCACAACAGCAGTATGAAGAGTTCTCCCCCTCAATCAGGGCGCATCATCTACGCGCCTCCATCAGCAACCTCCACGTGGCGTCCCCACACACCGACGCATCCTACATGTGCGCATGAGCAGCCAGCCTGCAAAACTATAAATAGAGGGATCTTCTCCTTCACACACACAGGAATCCATAACGAACATACAAGGAATCATCAGAGAGGCAGATACAGACACTCAACGTCTTCCTCCTCTCAGCAAGCTCCAGCACCCAGAGCAATCCACACCTTCAGAGAACCGATAACCGTCGTCAGCCCGTCAACGGAGTCAACATATTACCACTCGCTCCATTGGCACTAAGGACCCAGCTTAAACAAAAGTGTACTCCTAGGACTACATCTAAGTCCTACATTGTAACACTGTTCTGTTTGTATTAAAGTTTTCAATCAAACAATTTTAATGGCAAACAAGCTGGCGACTCTGCTGGAGACTTCTTTCTCCTCTTCCGAGAAAGTCGTGTCACAGGCCGACGACGTGAAGGTGGGCTCCTCCCACAAGACGCTGGTCGTGCGCCTCAATCAACAGGCGTACGAGGAGTTCATTTCTGAAGGAAGTACGAGTCCTTCGAAGCGGCTACCAAAGCCGAAGAAGATCCGCACGGCCTGGGTGCGCAAGGTCGACGCCTCGGGCACCACCACTGAAGGGGATGCAGCAATCCAACCTTCCCTTCCTGCTGATGTTCTCAGCAACCAAAGTGCGCCCGCCGATGCAGCGCATCTCTTGGGGAAGCGTGCGGCCGACCACGTTCCCCAGCTATCACCCTCTCAGGCAAGGAAGATACGTCGACGGAGCAGGGGCGCAGCCAATGCCCCGCGCATCACCTCTGATGCGTCATAAAAAGCCTCTGTCTTTGACAGACTCATTCGCTGTAATGGCGAGGAGAATTTGGATGTTGAGTACTATGCGTCCCAGCGGGCTGGTACGAAGAAATCCAAGGCGGCACGGGCCATGCGCCACAAACGTGCTATGCCAGCAGCCGGCCAGAGGCATGCGCTCATCATCACGCGCGCTGCCGATGGCAAGCTGTACAAGGTTGACTCAAGTGCTTCTGCGCCAGCAACGAGTCGATCTTCAAAGTCCTCATCTCGCTTGGGCGCATCTACTGCGTGCACAACCAAGTCGAGAGTGGCAAACTCAGTGGTCTTGAACTCCCACGCCTCCTCTGGTTGTGCGTTTGAGGTCCGTTCAAGTCACTTCAAATGTTGTGGTTCCTCCACTACTGATCGTGATGCCTGCTTGGTATTAGATCAGGGGGCGCAGCACTCACCTGAGCACCCCGGCGTTTGGCCTTGCCATACGTCTGAAGGGGGTGTGAAGGCACCACTCTCCTCCAATGACCTGCGCAACGTGATCACTCACAAGCGCCGGTCAGGAGAGTCGACCAACAAGCACGATGCGCCTCTCACGGGGCATACATGTGCGGTGGTCACCATCAACTGCTGTTGCAAGGCGGCAGCTCCACCAAGACAGTCGGTCTTCCAACGACTGCAATCATCGACATCTCTTCGACGTCGCCTTGGGACGAAGGTGTCAGCTGAAGAGGAGCCAAAGGTTGCTTCATGCAACGTGGTCTCCAACTCCTCATCAATCCGGAAGACGACTGCCAATTCCTCGTCTTCATCCAAAAGCCAGCCGAGGAAAACCAAGGCAGCTGTCTCGACCTCTGGAGTGTTTGAAGGCACTCGGTCGAGAAAGAAGTCCTTGGAGGAAGCTGGGGGTAGCCAGACCCTTGTTGAGCCTCCTTCCGAAGACGAAGATGTCCAAAGCACAGCTGCGGCGGATCTTTATCATCAAGGCGAGATTACTCTCCCTGAAGCCCCTCAAAATGAGGATGTCCTCCAGGACACTGCCGGGGGTAGTTCTGGAAAGGAAGAGGTCCTTCAAGACGGAGCTGAGGGCAAGCAGACCCTTGCAGATGCGCCTATTGGAGATGAACTCCAGAATGTGGCTGGGGGTGCCCCAACACCAGGAGAAGTGACTCCCCCGCATGAGAGTGAGGCCGAAAGCGAAGCCTCAACCAATCCATCCACTCCTGGCCGTGTCAGGACAGTATACATGGCTGGGGATGATGTCGAGTCTGATGCGCCGTCACAGGACATAGTCCAGCGCATAGACTCATTGGAGGGAGGACTCAAAACCCTCTCTGCCTCTATGCAAGCACTGACTCAAGCAGTGTTTGAGATACGGTCGGCCTTGATCAGGACACCTTCAACTGGTCCTGACCCAGGAGCTAATGGGGAGTCGAGTGTGCCCCTCCAACGGGCGCCCTCGGATACAGAAGCACCTCGGACCTCGGAGCCCTCAAACGCTCCAATCAAGATGGTACCTCCTTCCCCGACTCCTAGCTCTACGGAGGATGTGGTCGAAATGATCAAAGACCTGCGGGAGTGCTTCGAGTCCAAGAACAGGCAAGAGGAACGCCAGAAGATGGGCATTCCCCAGCCTTATCCCCTCGAGTGGAACAAGGTGGTTTATCCTCCAAAGTATAAACCACAAACACTCACCCCATACGACGGGAAGGACTCTCCGCGACGGTACCTGACGTACTTCCAGTCACAGACAGGGCATCTTCCGAAGGAGGACGCGCTCCTCACCAGTATCTTTGTCGGGGCCCTGAAAGGAGTGGCGTATGACTGGTACTGTAGCCTCCCCGACAATTCCATATCGTCCTTCGACGACCTGACGCGTCTCTTCCTCGACCGCTTCTAAGACGGCGGGAAGGACATGACGATGGCGTCTCTCATAGAGATACGTCAGAAGGAGAAAGAAACGGTTCGGGCGTTCATCGAACGCTTCCGACAAGCTTGCTTCAGGCTACCTCCAGGCATGCCAGAACATGCGCTCCTCTCCGCTTGCAGCATGAACATGTTGCCTGCAGTAAAGCTCTGGCTCAACTCTACTCCCCCTCCTGACTGGAGCTCCCTGATCATCGAAGCTGAAGCTGCAGAAAAGAAGGCGGCCAATGCACGTCTTCTGGGTGTCAGCTTCCCCGCCTTTGACGATAAGGGGAAAAAGTCCACAGCTAACAGCTCCGGACGAGAAGCAAAGGGGAAACAGGCATTGACTGTTAATGCCTCAAAAGGCGCATCTGCGCCTACTCAGAAGCCTCCACTGGCACCAAGACCCAAGGAGGTTTATTCATTCAATGATGACGACACCCTGCAACTTTTCGAGATACTGAAGCAGGGTGACAAGATCAAGCTACCGGACCCAAAGCGGTCCGATAAAGTTGGGAAAGTGGACAACCCAAGGTACTGTCACTACCATCGGTTTGTCGGACACCCGACCAAGGACTGCTACGTCCTCAAGAATTACATCCAGCGCATGATCAATGCGGATGTAATCTCCGTCAACTATGAAGAGAAGACGGTGTCGGCCAATGTGGTTTCGCTTCAGTTCGGCACCTTGCCGCCAACTACCACACAAGATGGCGTCGTCCCCATCCCTAAGGCGACAATGGAGGTGGTAAACTTACCACCTACTCGTGACAATGTGAGTGGACTCACCCCGCTCACCACATCTCGAGGAGAGGTCCTCTGGGTTCACCCCGACCTCGTCTCCGAGGTGACTCAATCGGAGGTACGCCCTACCTCCAAATCAAAAGGCAGGAAGATCAAGTCTTGCCGCACAGTCTCTTCTTCAACAGAAGAGGCACTTCCAGTACAAACACGTGCACAACAGAGCTCCCAATCCTGCGAAGCCGCCGCCGAGGTGGTGCCTCCTAGCACCATCCCTGAAGAGGGTCCATCTAAGCCCTCAGCAGCCAATAAGCAGAAGCAGGTGGAGGTCCGTTTTGACAGACCTCTACGGAAGAAGAATGCTTCGGGGCTGTCCAAGCCTCACAACTTCGACATTCTGGCACAATTAGCCAGTACACCTGCGCGCCTGTCTTTGTTCGAGCTCCTGCGTCTTTCTAAAGATTCCCGAGAAGCTCTCTGCGAAGCTCTGAAGGACGCTGAATCCTTTCTCAGTCAGGTCAAGCAGCCTGAAGACCTCCCAACTACTTGTGCGCACTGTCATTGTACGGATGAAGTTATCCCAAACATAACTTTCACCCAACAAGACATGCTGCTCAAGCATCACCGACATAACCGACCGCTGTATTATACAGGGTACATTGGCTCGGTCAAGGTGAGCCGGATTCAGATCGATCCTGGGTCTTCCCTAAGCATCATCCCTAAGACGCTGCTATCTAAGCTGGGGATCCCGATGTACCGGCTGGCGCCCTCCACTACAACCATCAGTGGCTTCAATGCTAGCAAGAGCGAGCCATTGGGCAAGATCCGACTGAAGTGTCACATTGGCAGCCTCAAAACTGAGGTAACTTGTTATGTGGTAGATGCCGAGGTCAACTACAACATCCTGCTCGGTCGACCATGGCTGCATGAGTACATGGTGGTGCCCTCCACGCTCCACCAGTGTATGAAGTATGTATCCACCAATGGCGTCATCCGGACGGAGTTTGCAGACATCGATCCTTTCAAAGGGATTGAAGCCTACTTCACCGATTCCGACTTGTACAAGCCCATTGACGAGGAGGAAGCCAACGACGCTGATGATGAGGCAGAGACGGCAACAGAACCGGACATGGAGCCTGAGACGACTCCCGACGCCCCCTTGAAAATCCGACTGAAGGAAAAACCACCCCAGAAGGCGCCTCCAATGAGCATCAAGCTATCAGGGAAAGTGCCGGCTCGCGAAGCACCCCTGAAGATACGCCTCAAGGGAAAGCCACCTCAAGCATCGGCTCCCCTAGTGGCAAAATTACAAGGGAAGGCACCACTCACCGGAGGCGCAGCCGAGGCGCCTCTCAAGGTGCGTCTCAAGGGCAAGCCGCCGCAGTCATCCAAGGTGTCAGAGAAGGCTCATATAACTCTCTCAGACCCCAAAGCTGTGGTGGACTCTCCTAGTCTGCCCCCAGTTCTTACAGACGAGGAGCTTGGTGATTATATCTCGGCTGACGTAGAGGCACCCTCCTTTGACAATGTAATCCCACGGGATAAGATCTCGTATTTTATCAATAATAGAGTGTCTTTTAATTATTCTTGTCTTCCATACTGGAATGCCATGTATACATTAGACAACGCTCTACGGTCGTTGCAAACACAAATAACGACCGTCTACCATAATCGAATAGTCCCGTCTCAAGGAGTCTTCATAGTCCCTCCACGGAGCCGAGACCAAGGCACCATCATCTCGGGCAAAGTCGAGCGTCATCGGGACCTCTCGTCAATCGAGCCCGAACCTGATACCGGCAGAGTACAAGTCTATCGGTACACGGATGCGGCAAAGCACATCATCCAAAAGATGGGCTACGACCTGAAAAGCAACAAAGGCTTAAACTACGGCAAGGGTCGGCATCTCCCTGTCCGGCTTTCGATGCCCAATGGAAAGCCACAGGACTATTATAATCGGACTGGACGAGGGTTAGGCTATGTCACGCCGCCATCAACCCCAGAGAGTTCAGATGCAGAAGACATAGAACATTCCCATTCGTCCGAAGCATCGACTTGGGATTTCGATACCAGTATCGGATCAGTCTTCAGGAAAGTGCTGTCAGCCAACATGACGTCAGCACAACCTCAAAAAGGTGAAGGCGAAGACCAAGCGCCAGAACCCTTCGAAGAAGAACCCTGGGCCCAACGCCTAGGGGAACAATGGGAATCTCGTTTTGAGCTTCGTGAACCTCCCACCGAAGACGAAGTCGAGCAGATCGACCTCGGGGAGGGGTCTTCTTCCAAACCCATCTTCATCAGTAAAAGCCTAGAAGGAGAAGATCGAGAATCTTTAATCCAACTGGCTAAAGAGTATATCGACGTCTTCGCCTGGAGCTATGAAGACATGTCGGGACTCGATCCACAGATCGCAATGCATAGGTTGAACATCTTACCTGATGCCAAACCTATCAAACAACAGCAGCGACGCTTCCGTCCGGACATCATGAATGCCATCGATCAGGAGGTAGACAAACTCTTGACCAGCAGCTTCATCCGTGAGGAACAACACCCGGATTGGGTAGCCAACGTCGTTCCTGTCACCAAGAAGAACGGGAAGATACGAGTCTGTATCGACTTCAGGGATCTCAACTCTGCTTGTCCGAAGGACGAATTTCCGCTTCCAATCACTGATGTGATGATCGACAACACATGTGGCTTTGAGCGCATGTCCTTCATGGACGGGTATTCAGGCTACAATCAAATCAAGATGTTCCCCGATGACGCAAAACACACGTCATTCAGGACTCCAAAGGGTGTTTTCTGCTACACAGTAATGCCCTTCGGCTTGAAGAACGCTGGTGCGACATACCAGCGAGCTATGAGCACCATCTTCCGTCAACATCTTCGCAAGACGGTCGAATGCTATGTTGACGACATCGCAGTCAAGAGCCGCCTCAAAGGAGATCACCTATAGGACCTGAAGACGGTCTTCGATCTCATGCGGGCACATCAACTCAAAATGAACCCCGTTAAATCCTTTCTGGGGGTTTCTAGCGGCAAATTCTTGGGCTTTGTCATCACAGCGAAAGGCATTCATGTTGATCCTGAGAAGACCAAAGCCATCCTCAACATGGACCCTCCGAAGAACCTTCGAGAACTTCGGAGCCTACAGGGACGTCTGGCATATATCCGGAGGTTCATAGCAAACCTCTCCGATAGATGTCAACCCTTTACTCAGCTCATGAAGAAGGGAGTCTCTTACGTCTGGACAGAGGAGTGCCAAAAGGCTTTCGACGACATCAAGGCTTACTTAACAAGCCCACCAGTCCTGGTAGCGCCAGTCGCCGGCAAACTATTTCTTCTCTACGTCCGTGCCATGGATCATTCTCTTGGCGCTCTGCTGGCTCAAAACAGCGATACAGGCTTCGAGCAAGCAATCTACTACCTCAGTCGAACACTCATCGGGGCCGAACACCGGTACAACCCCGTCGAAAAGGAGTGCTTGGCTTTGGTGTTTGCCATCCAGAAGACTCGTCATTATGTCTCGGGTCAGACAATTTATGTCATTTCTCGAGTCAATCCACTCATAGTCCTCATGACGAAGCCAGGATCATTGAACTCCCGGCTGGCTACATGGGCGATCTTGCTAACACCGTACAACATGGTGTTTGTGCCGTAAAAAACTGTTAAGGGTCAAGCTCTGGCTGACTTTTTAGCTGCACACCCCATCCCAGAATCCTCAAAACTCTATGAAGATATCCCGGATGAGGTCCAAGAATCCAACGTCACCGAAGGAAGCTCCGTTTGGCGGATGTTCTTCGACGGCGCTTCGAGAACAGGCCCCAAAGGCCAAATCATCGCAGGAGTGGGGGTAGTCTTAGTCTCCCCCGATCAGCTGGTCATCCAGCGTGCGTACTCTCTTTCGAAGTCGTGCTCCAACAACGTTGCCGAGTACAACGCACTCGTCATGGGACTCCAGCTCGCACAACAGCTGGGGGTCGACCATCTGGAAGCTTACGGCGACTCAAAACTCATCGTAAACCAGGTTCGGGGACAATACGAAGTTCGCCATGAAGATTTAATCCCTTATCATGAAGTCGCGTTGAACATCATTTCAACCTTCACCGGGTTCTTTATTGAACATGTCCCCCATTTACAAAACTTGGAGGCCGATGCTCTGGCCGGCCTCGCAGCCTCATTAGCAGCGCCCTTTGGGACTCAACACTATATCACGGTAACAGGACGAGATCTGATTTGTCCCAGAAACAACCTATGCTTGCGGGTGGCTCACGCCATGCCGACAAACACTGGTGTTAATGTCCGAGATTGGAGGTTCCCGTTCATCGACTTCGCTGTCTACGGAATCCTTCCAGAGGACCCGAAGGAAGCCGTCTCAGTCAGGAGACGCTCTCTTCGATTCTACTACGATACGGCTACCAAAACGCTGTACCGACGCTCCTTCGATGGGCTCCTCCTTCGATGCCTGTCCAACGAAGAAGCAACCGAAGCTCTTCAAGAAGCTCATGACGGAACTTGTGGAGCTCATCAACCCGGTCCTAAGTTGCAAGATCGACTGCGACGTATGGGCTACTACTGGCCAACCATGGTTGCCGATGCTGTCGAATATGCCAAGAAGTGCCACGCGTGCCAACTTCATGCAGACTTCATACATACACCATCGGAGCCGCTACATCCTACAGTCGCCTCCTGGCCCTTCGAAGCCTGGAGCATGGACATTGTAGGGCCAATCACCCCTCCTTCATCGAGAGGACACCGTTTCATCCTGGCCATCACCGACTACTTCTCCAAATGGGCAGAAGCAGTTCCACTAGCAGAAGTAAAAAGCTCCAGGGTGGTCAGCTTTATCAAACACTATGTCATTTACCGTTTCGGAGTACCCCGGCGGATCATCCATGACAATGGTCCTCAGTTTATCAGCCACATTTTCAGCAGGTTCTGTGACCAGAATCGCATTCAGAACGTGGCCTCAACCGCCTACAATCCGGCAGCAAACGGATTGGCTGAGGCATTCAACAAAACTATCGTTAGGCTGCTCAAAAAGGTCGTGTCATCCAACAAACACGACTGGGACGAAAAGCTTGGCGAATGCCTTTGGGCCTACCGTACAACGGTACGGACCCCAACAGGCAACACTCCATTCTCCCTGGTCTACGGGAGCGAAGCAGTACAGCCTCTCGAGATACAGATACCTTCGCTCCGCGTAGCAATCACAAACAAACTCACAGAAGAGGACAATCAACGTCGTCGTCTGCGGGAACTGGAGGCACTTGACGAAAAGCGTCTCCTAGCTCAACAACACATCGAGCTCTACCAAGCCCGTATATCACAGGCTTTCAACAAAAAGGTCAAAAAGAGGACTTTCCAAGTTGGCGACCTGGTTTTAGCAGTCAGAAGACCAATGGTGTTGACCCACAAGACACCAGGAAAGTTCGAGCCCAAGTGGGAAGGACCTTTCATCATAGAGACGGTATACTCAAACGGTGCTTACCGCCTTGCCAAACCCAATGGGGACTTGTTCATGATGCCCATCAACGGCAAGTTCCTAAAGAAGTACTATTCTTGACATCCTCTAGACATGTACTTCCTCAAACAACCTCTTTCCACAAACTCATACGCCTCCGGAACCCAGCTGTTCCGTGACATCTTCCAGTAGAAAGATAACCACGTCCATATTACCTCTGAGTTGTCTCTCTACACCCTACAAAGCAGAATTTTACACTTCGTAAGCCTACGCTACCCTTCATGTTTACCACGTCCACATTACCTCTGAGTAAACATCTTGTACAAACAACCCCTGCGTTATTGTACATTTATCGCAGAACTTCTACGTCCATATAACCTCTGAGTTGTTCAGCGTATCCCCCAAGATCATTCCTACCACGTCCATAATACCTCTGAGTAGGGAGATTCTATCATTTCGAACCCAATGATTGCCATGTCCATATTACCTCTGAGCAAACATAATGGTTCCTTCAAACTTATTATCTGTACCAGAAAACCAAGGTGCGCAAAAGATAATAGGTCCACACAAATCATCAAGTTCATGACAACAAAAGATGAACACATCACAAAAAAGGTTGTAGACTGCTTTATTCTTCTGAAAAAGGAGTACAAGAAACTACATCATCCCCCAGTAAGGGTTGCAAAAGAACACAAAAGAAAAAGGGAAAAAGCTATGGTCCCTGAATCTCCCCAGGATGGGCTGAGAGCTCCCTGACTCGAAGCTTTAAGTCGACTGCGCGGGCCTCCACCGTCGCCAGGACTCGTCGCTCTGCTTCTTGGCGCATCAATTCAACGGCCCCAGCGGAAGTATCACTTGCATGCTTCTCATCAAGCTGTTGTCGTTGCTGCGCCAAGGCAAGAGTCCGCTGAGTAAAAGTCGCTTCATCCTTCTTAAATGCTGCATGTTCAGCCCGGACACGCTCGATCTCTAACTGGAGTCGGGCCCGTTGGTCTTCAAGGCGGCGCATCTGGGTGTCGATATCCGCGATATTAGCTTCCAATGCAGCTCGAGTTTCCACCATCGTCTTCATGGACTGAGACAACTGCTCTACCGCAGCCTTAGTCTCAGCCACCTCGCGCTCCCAAACGCCCACGGTGGCCTGGTATGAAGACTCGATCTCGGCGATCAGCTTCCCCTTCTCCGCATCTATCAGGACAGAGAGGTCGTTTCGCTGGATGCGTTGAAGTTCCGCGAGCCGCTCATCCAGCTCAATCACCGAAGCCTCCAGAATTTCGGCCATATGGTCGTGGCCTTGGTGAATACGAATCAGCTCGATGCAGGGCATTGCCAGAGCTTTTGCCGTCGCAAAACTCCCATTGGCATCCATCACAGCAGATACACCCTTCTGCAACATTTTGTACACCCCCTCGACGAGGAATTTCACATACTCGTCTGCATCCGCCAGGACCTGCGGCGTTATCGCGGGAGTTGGAGGAGCTATTACAGTTTGCGGACCGGAAGAAGATCCGCCAACCTCAATCAGCGAGGCTTGAACCTCGGCATCAATGGGCCCTTCATCAACAGGGGCTGGACTTCTAGCCCGAGGAGCCGAAGCAACAGAAGGAGCCGGCACAGGCGTCGAGATGGTCCCCCAAGTAGAAGGAGCGACACAGGGTTCTACACCCTTACCCTTCTCAAGCCCGGAGGAACCACCGATGTCAACGGCCACCTCTTCTACCCCCAACGTCCTATCAACAGTTGGTACCTCCCTTGGCAGAATAGGAAGATTATCACTTGTCTCTTGACCCGTCGCAGCGGTCTTGACTGGCAGACGGGTCTCATCATCGAGTCCCTCAACAGGGACAGAATCTGTCGCTACCTCCTGAGTGGTAGCTGCCTCAACTTCTACGATTGAAGTCGGGGTAGGACTCGACAATGATGCAGCCGACCTCCCCTCATCATGATAAAGAGGGGATTCAACCCTCTCCTCTGTCTCAACCATATCTGCTGTCCCCGCAGCAGATTCTTGCAAGACCGGAGGAACGTCATCGGAAGGCGACGAACTCCAGTCCACTTCATCATCAGGATGCCTCGAGTCCGCAGGACCCTCAGCATCCAAGGCCTCCACGGCAGATGGTGCTCTCCCAGAAGTTGTTGCGACCTCGAAGTCAGGAGATGTTAAAACCTCCGCAGGAACATCTTCGGGACCTTCCTCTACGGGAGACATTAGCATCGGTGGAATGCGCTCATCAGAAGAGCCTGCCACCTTCTTCGGTTTACTAGCGCCCGATTTTGAAACACGGGACTTCTTCTTCAATCCCTACAAGAAGAAGAGCATAAGTCGCCACAGTGACGAAAAGAATTGGAATTATGAAATATTCCTTACCTCAGCAAGGATTGATCCTGCTGGCATTATAAGTGGCACTTCCGTAACCTTCGGGGTCGGCGCCTTTCTCGACCTTTTCGGTACAGAAGAACCAGCTTCTGTGTCAGCACGCCTTTTCCCGACAGACGGGTCTCCCACTGGTACTGCAGCAGCAGCCCGATATCCCACCAACTCTGGTGGACGATATGATCGGGCTGCCATCAACATATTCGCTGTCGCCTCCAGCTGGGTTCCAATAATGAAACTAGTCTCCCTGTCATAACCAGGAGACATAGCAGTCATAGTGCAATACAGCTTAGCGGCCGGATATAGGATCGGCGGCCGAGGATTGCGAACTGGCGTGGTGAACTTAACGCTAGTGCATCCAGCGTTATAATATTGCCAGCCCCGGGCTCCATCCAGCAAACTCCCGATGAAGCCTAAACTACTACTGGGATTCCGCAACATTAACTGGGTATAGCCAAACTGACGAGCAAATTGGCTTGGCAGATAAGGCTCCAGATAACACCTATTCTGGTTGCGGTAGACCAGGTGAGAAGGTCGGATACTCTGTAACCAACGAAAACTCCATTTCGGCAGAGTGACCGCATCTTCGCCAGAGTCAACTAAATCTTGGTCGGCCTCGAAATCTTTGAAGATCGGGCCAACCTTGACAATCTCCCACCCCTGAAGGTAGGACAAGACTCTCCTGCAAACGGGGACGCCAGTGTAAGACCACTTCCTCTTATAGAAGCGGCGAATGAAGGCATCTCCTTCGACATGGTCCTCCTCCGGACCGGGACTCATCACGTTCGGATGATGCAAGATCAGCCACCCCATAAGATAATGGAAAGGCAGTTCGGCCCGGAAAAAGTTATCATTACTACCTCTCTCGTGGATCACATCATCGGCAAAGGACCTCAAACCGCGCAACAGGTTGCACACCATCGCGGGGAGGAGAGCCAAAGGTCGTCCACAGGCCAACTTTACCGCAGGCAAAATGAGATTCCGATGTACCCTCTCGACGGCACCGGATCCACCTGCAAATACGCAATCCCGGAGCCATATCATCAAGTAGGACGTCAACACTGCCTTGGATGACATCCGGTGCCCGCAGTGCCAGAAACAGCTGTACGTAGCCTTACCGCCCTCATTAGAGTGTGGGGTCCTTTCGTCCAGCCGGCTTATTTCAGAACTCACTTCCGCGGACTTCAATCCCTGCGGAGTCGCAAACCGAATCCTCGAAGGATCCGTCAAATCCTGCCTGAAGACGTAGTCCCTCCAAGCAGTCACATGAGGCTGGGTCTTGCCCTTGTCCCTCCGGTGCATCAGATAATGATGGCTTGTCACCTCTTTGAAAACAGCCATCATCTCCGGATCCTTATCCTCCAGAACTTGGATCTCTTCATTTGATGGAAAATATTCCTCGTACGGTTCCGAGCCCCAAGGAAGCTTGGACACTTCGTACATCTCATGAAGGGCCAATCCCAACTCCTCCACCGGAGTAAAGAAGCTACCAGTCTGGGCATTGAAAAGCTCCAAGAGCGCAAGGAACATAGGCTTATTGAGGTCCACGCCTGCCTGCGTGGCCCGAATGGCGGCTGTCAGCCCGATCTCTTTAAGCTCAACCTCGAACCTTGAAAGCACCCAAGTGGTCAACTCGTCCCACTTCGGGATGTAGTGACACCAGCCTTCGACTCTGAAGCTACCTGTCGGATACATCACCTTTGATGTCAGCATCCGATTTGCAAAGATCGGGGCACTGAAGGGAAACGTGTCGTTTGGGACCTCATTGTAGATGCTCCCAGGACGCAAGGCTCGGTAACTGAAAGAAGAACCGGCTCGTGAAGCAGTCAAAGTATCTCGCTGGTTCGAGGAGGCGTTAATTGAGAGGGTACCTCCCAAGGCCCCTCCTTGAGAGGGAGTAAGTTCCCAACCCATCCTTCTCTTCGAAGCTAGACGATAAAAAGCCGTCAGCGGCAACTGGCGGTCAACCTGCCGCATGTACAAAACCATGCCTTTGGCAGAAAAGAACCAGTCTTCTCTAATCCTCAGTATCTTCGCTTCGGAAGAGACTAGTCGGTCGCCAAACAGAAAGGCAGGTTTTAAGAAAGTTACACTTTCGGATTCAGTAGACTTCAGTTTACCACTCTCCATCATACTCTGGAGGAAAAGAGGCAACTGGGTCTGGATTTGTAGCATTCTCTCACGAGGTTGGTCCTGTAAGATAGCATCCTTCGCAGGATTGATGACCGCCTCGTCAAAATCAACTCCCATCTGACAAAGAGAAGCGTCCAGAAGGACCTCATTCAACAAAGGGATCGTCATCGACACTGATACAACAAAGGTGGAAGTCAGGCAAAAATGTCAAATAGCTTCGGCGCATCATCAGGGCGTAAACCCATGCGCGCCAGCATCAGAGCTTCGGCGCATCATCAGGGCGTAAGCCCATGCGCGTCAACTTGCTTCGGCGCATCATCAGGGTACGAAGCCCATACGCGTCAGCAGCTTCGGCACATCATCAGAGCGTGAGCTCATGCACGTCAGCAAAGGCTTCGGCGCATCATTAGGGTACGAAACCCATGCGCGTCAGCCATTAAACCTCGGTGCATGATAAAGGTGTAAACCTATGCACGTCGACGGGGTAGAACCTCGGCGCATCATCAGGGTACGAAGCCCATGCGCGTCAGCAGCTTCGGTGCATCATCAGAGCGTGAGCTTATGCGCGTCAGCAAAGGCTTCGGCGCATCATCAGGGTACGAAACCCATGCGCGTCAGCCATTAAACCTCGGTGCATGATAAAGGTGTAAACCTATGCACGTCGGCGGGGTAGAACCTCGGCGTATCATCAGGACAAAAGTCCATACGTGTCAGCAAATCTGAGTTAGGGCACAGTCTGGCCCAAAAGCTTACGTGAAGGAAATGAAACCCACCCGTCACCTCAGGACGAACGTCGGCCGGAGTTGCAGGGGTGATAGGTGAATCCTCATCAACGAACTCCTTCGCTTTCTCCTTCCCCTTGCCGGCACCACCGCGAGGAGTCTTGGGAGCCATTCTCTCAGAGAAGAAAAAGTTAGGATTTTGAAAAAAAAACTCTAAAAAAAGCAAAGGCACAGAGCAGATGAACTCTCTCTCTCTCTCTCTCCAACCCTTACCTATTTATAGGGCTTGGTCGCATGCGTGAACCGATGACGTGTAATCTCAGCCGTCGCTTCGGGTTCCGTGAGGAGATAACAACAAATACAACCAAAAGATCATCATTAATCTTTTGGGTTACCAAGGCGTCATCATCATCAACTGAAAGAAGCATGCGCCCGAACAAGCATGCGCCCAAAAATCATGCGCCCTGACCTCCATGCTTCTTATTCAAAGTATTCCAAAACTTATTCAAAAGTTTTGAAAACTTTGAAGGGGGTCTTGTAGAAGCATGGAATTTCACAACCAGAAAGCCCATGCGCCAGGCATTATATGCGCCAGAACTCAGACAGCTAATCAAATAAGCCATAGACATTCGAAGAAGGACTTTTTATTTATATATATAAAAGTCTATTACATGTCTAGAAAAGGTTGTACAAAGGAAAATTTTTACAAAGGAAGGATCCTAGATCTACAGCCAACAGCCACCATGCGCCTTCCAGATAGGCGCAGCAACCACCATGCACCTTCCGATAGGTACAGCAGTCACCATGCGCTGTCAGCCAGGCGCAGCAGATGTCATGCGCCTCCAGCCAGGCGCATCCTACCATCTCTTCAGCAGCTCAGTTATGTGCATCCAGCTCAGTTATGTGCATCCAGCTCAGTTATGTGTATCCAGCTCAGTTATGTACATCCCTTCAGCAGCTCAGTTATGAGCAACTCTTCCAACCAGGCTTACCTGGCCGAGCAGAGCCCAGTTATGTGCCGCTCTTCCAGCCAGGCTCACCTGATAAGTGCTTCGCCAAGTAAAGCATTTAACCCTCTGGCTGGAACCAAGGAAGAGAAGAGCACCGCAAATCTGTGGCCAGGAGAGGCTTCGAAAGAGCCTCCAAAGGCCAAGGAAGACCGTGATCGAAATCACGGCGAAAGACAGCTTTCAACACAATCAGAGCGGGCGACACCCACTTTGAAGGAAGAGAGAGCCTAGCACCGCCATTCCGATCTACGGCTCTTCTGGAACAACGAAGACGAGGCCCGAACATCCCTATCTTTGGATGCAACAGGCACCTTCCGCCTGCCTCAGAAGCCCTCGACTTCGTCTTTTGGATGTAACAGTCACCTTCAAGTGCATCGAAGACAACACGACGTCTCATCTTTACCCTCGGGAGCACTTCGTCAACAGAATGCACCCACATATCCAAGTTCATGTTGGAAGTACGTGAGGGAATGAGGAGCAAACCTTCTCTCCATGCCACTATTTATAGGCCGGGCAAATCAAACCCACGCGCCAAGTGGATGACTCTCCGAATTCTGTGCAATGAATTTGCATTAAATGGATGAACCGGACGCCTCAAATTCAGCCAAACGGCTATTTATAGCACTCGAGGAGCGAGACAGCCGCATCATTAAAGGACATGTCGGATGCGCCAGCCAAACAGCGTATCACATGGACACGCCCTCCAGCATCAGGCGCATCACACAGACGTGCCCTACAGTACCCGGCGCATCACAGAGGATGCGCCCTCCCTCACATCTCCATGCCGAGTGGAACACCAACCAATGTGCCCACTCAGCTGTCCATCGAACGTCACAAACATTAAATGCTGAACTGACACCAGAGTTGGCAGCACGCTTCCCAAAGTCTGAACAGTTGACAGCATTTTTCAGAGAACGAAGCGTCGGCAACGTCAGCATCATCATGACTCTATTCCGACGGCTACTGCCACGTGGCCATCCGCATGTGCCTCTATGGCCATGCGTCCAAATCGCCATACGCCTCTACGGCCATGCGTCCAAACCAGCATGCGCCTCAAAAGCCATGCGCCTCAGACCCTTCACTGATCCCTAAAGACAGAAGAAGAGTCTCCAGTTGAAGCTTTGCATGCGCCTCAAAAGCCATACGCCCCAGACCGATCTCTGATCCCGAAAGACAGAAGGAAGGTCACCTGCATGCGCCTCAAAAGCCATGCGCCCTAAATGGTTTGTAACTCCTAAAGGTTATGAGCCGCAACCTCCGCCTGCGCCCAATCAAGGCGCAGCTCACCAGATCACTACCCCCCCACCAAATCCGAGATCTTCGAGCCATGGGTCGATGACACGTGTCCTTTGACTCAACTCGTCTAAGATTTCAGCAACAGAAAGATCTTCTCCTCTGCTACGTGCCGGCTCACAACAGCAGTATGAAGAGTTCTCCCCCTCAATCAGGGCGCATCATCTACGCACCTCCATCAGCAACCTCCACGTGGCATCCCCACACACTGGCGCATCCTACATGCGCGCATGAGCAGCCAGCCTGCAAAACTATAAATAGAGGGATCTTCTCCTTCACACACACACAGGAATCCATAACGAACATACAAGGAATCATCAGAGAGGCAGATACAGACACTCAATGTCTTCCTCCTCTCAGCAAGCTCCAGCACCCAGAGCAATCCACACCTTCAGAGAACCGATAACCGTCGTCAGCCCGTCAACGGAGTCAACGTATTACCACTCGCTCCATTGGCACTAAGGACCCAGCTTAAACAAAAGTGTACTCCTAGGACTACATCTAAGTCCTACATTGTAACACTATTCTGTTTGTATTAAAGTTTTCAATCAAACAATTTTAATGGCAAACACGACGTAGCACCGCATATAGGCAGGTAGCCTAATGTTGTAGAATGAAGAGTGGTAGTCAGCACTACAAAGAGGCCAGTGACCTCATGTTACAGTGGTGTGACACCACCAAGAGGTACCTAGAGTGGGTAAAGCCTCGGCTATGCGAGCCATATCACAGCGGCATAACACCGCAAGGAAGCGCAAGGCTTCATGCCAAAGGACTCTTTAAAAGAACTCACCTAGAATGTATGGAAATAGATTCAGACAGTCTCTTGAAGGTAAACTTGTAGACGCCTAAGATACATATACCAAAACCAGGCATGCACAGGGCCTTTAATGTGCAACCGGAAGCACAACTGATGTCATTATGTGAGTGAAAAAATTGCAGTCATGGTGCAGAATTCAAGGCTTAGTCCATTCTTGTATTAAACTGTTATTTGACCTATGCGGGAAGATTCAAGTCGTCAGCAACATCTTTCCTAATATATGATAGGCAGTCACTGTAAGGAACGCTCAACCTATATATTGAGATATGTAGGAGATTGTTGGTGTTTTTCCCTTTAGACTAGAAGAGATAGTCCAACATCGGCTACACCAAATGGTGAGTATCTCAATATAATGTAGTGCTTGTATTGAGGTGTGCACATGAGGTGTGGTAGGACACAAGTGTGTATCATGTGGGAGTATTTTTCTAGAAGAAAAAATGATTAATTCTAACAGGGATACAAGTTAATTTTTGTTGTGCGGACTCGGACTTGGACACGGACTCCAGGATGTCTCGTGCATGCACGGGAGTGTTCGAGGGGTAGGCATGGACTGACACACTTCTATGCTGATTGTGGGATGATCTAAAATATCAAACTCTATTTTTGAGTATTGGTATTTTAGTCCCACATCGGATAGGAGAAGAGGTGAACTCTCACTCTACTCTATAAATAGAGCCTCTTGGCCTCCTTTGAAAGAGGCACCAAGAAGAGAGTTAAGGGAGTCCGTAAAGTCCATGATGTCCGTTCAAGTCTAAAATATTGACTTACAAGCGTTTCAGAAGTTCTTTGTGAACTTGCTGGTTCCTGGAAACAGATCGTGGTGGGGCAGATCTTGCTTTAAGCAACGGTGATCTTAATCACCCCAGCAAGAACCTTTTCTCTTCTTCTTTCTTCTCTTTTCTCTGAGTTGTAACTCAGTTCTGTCCGTCAGCAACTGCGATTGCGAGGAAGAACGTGAGATTTATTTTCTGATTATTGTTGCTTTTGTAATTAGATTTATATTATAGTGTTCCTCGTGGATCTCAAGAATAATCAGAAGGGGAACGTTTGTTTGAACCTCTGATTTTGACATCTAGTTCTACCATCTTTGATCAAGCCCCGGGACCAACAAATATATCCGCATATGAATTAACAAGCAACAAGGAGAAATCAATACTTTGTTTTATGATTATGAACACAAGCAACAAAGAGATCATTGACAGTTCAACCAAAAAAGGAAAAAGAAAACAACTGGATTTGAGAACCCTACAAAATAGTAGCCGTTAGAAAATCGGAGTACCTAAGATTAAAGTCCTTCTTTTCATTTATTCTAAAGTTAGTGAACAAAAAGTTACTTTTTGGCATTAGGTTTCAGTTGTTGGTTTTTTTTCCTATAATTATGTTTGGTTTTTATAGCTTTTAGGTATGCCATGTTCAAGTTATAGTTATGTTTTCTAGTTTTTTTTAAGGAAGAAAATAGTTTTTTATGATATGGGCTCAGAAAATTGCATCTTTTCCATTTGTATCTTGGGGAAATTTATGAAATGTCCAAAAAACGAAAAAGTTTTATGAAAAATCCACCGCACAATAACATTTCATCGTGTGCCCAGAATTAGCAAAAAATATATAAAGAGGGTTCCGAATGACCTTTTTGCCCTTCCTTCTAATTTATTGAAAACACCCACGAAACTACTCTTAAAAAAAAACGTTTCGATACTTCATCTTCTTCCATACGCTGCTCACTTTTGAATCTAGGTTTTCTCCTAAAAAATCTTCAAAAACTCGTGGAAAATTTTTGGAAAGACCGAGACAAACGGCAAAAGTGCTAAAACGGAGGCCCAAACATCATTTTTTTGCAATTCTAAAATTTCGGAAGGCCGTCTAATAAAGAAACGGTTAATCTCAGGCTCCTCGAAAATACGCTCATTCTGGGACAAACCGGACCTCGTTTCGACCTTCCAGTCAAAAGTTATGGCCCTTCAAAGTTTCAACTGACCATAAAATGCAGGAGAATGGTCATTTTCCGTGTTATAACACGAAAAATGTTAATTTCACATGAGGGTGGCTATTCTCCGTGTTAGTAACACGGAGAATGTCATTCTCCGTCTTAATTTACACGGAGAATAGTCATTCTCTGTATTAGTAACACGGAGAATGACATTCTTCGTCTTAATTTACACGGAGAATGGTCATTCTACACGGAGAATGACCATTCTCCGTGTAATTTAGCATGGAGAATGGTCATTACAGTGTTAAAACGCAGGAGAATGACCATTCTTCGTGTTAGAAACACGGAGAATGTCATTCTCCGTGTTAAATAAAAGGGAGAATGATATTCTCCGTGTTAAATAAAACGGAGAATGGTATTCTCCGTGTTAATTTACACGGAGAATGGCATTCTCCGTGTTAATTTACACGGAGAATGGTCATTTCCAGTGTTAAAACGTAGGAGAATGACCATTCTCCGTATAATTTAGTACGGAGAATGGCATTCTCCGTTTCTAAATTACACGGAGAATGGCCATTCTCCGTGCTAAATGACACGGAGAATGACATTCTCCGTGTTAAATGACACGAAGAATGGTCATTCAAATGTTAAAACACAGGAGAATGGTCATTCTCCGTGTTAGAAACACGGAGAATGCCATTCTCCGTGTTAGTAACACGGAGAATGCCATTCAATACGAAGAATGGCATTCTCCTTGTTAACAATGCAGGAGAATGACTATTCTTCGTGTGATATCGACGAAGAACAGTTGACAGAAACCTATTTTTTTATTTTTTTGTTTTGTGGAAAGAAATTTGACATGAATAAAGATTCAAGAGTTTTTGTTTTTCTTTCAAAACAATGCTAACTCTTATGGAAAAGAAGAAGAAGATCTTTTCTTCATAATTGACCTAATTGTCGAAGAAGAAGAAGAAGAAGAAGAAGAAGAAGAAGAAGAAGAAGATGAGCGATGATCGGAGTTTGACTGAAAAAGAAGCATGGTGAACTACGAACGATCTTTGCGATCTCTGTTGAAGATAAGAGCAATGGAATTCAGATCTCTCGTGAAGAAGAAGAAGAAGAAGAAGAAGAAGAAGAAGAAGAAGAAGACGGGAATCGCAATCCAGATCTGAGTTTGTGCGGAGGTGTAGTTATGCTATTAATTTTGTAAATAAAGAGCATCTAAAGGGAATATTGGAATACTTAACGTGGAAGTATATAATTCTGGACATTTCATAAATCCATCATGCGGGTGGGTTTTTCATAAAAACCAACCCCGAAATTTGGTTTCTCAGCAATTTCCAGTTGCATCTTTTGAGCGATCTGGGATGCATACAGGCACTAAGATGTCTTAACGGTTAGAGGACAAATATGTTGCCATACAGTCATACCTGCTTGACATGTACATCCCTAATTTCTACCAATTTTGGCGTGCATGTGATTCCTTAGCCAGGAACTTGAAAATCAATGACCAAGATAGTCAAAGGCGCAAGACGCACTGAAGATACAAATGGTCCATATCGTCCGAAGCGCAAGACGTACTTAAGGCACGTGCACGAACGAAATGAGGCACAAAAATAAAGAATAAATAAATAAATTAGTAATGTAAGCAATAAAAATAAACAATATATTAAAACCAACAAAAATATGTTAAATCATAACCAAATGAACTAGCATAGCAACACTAGCAGTCATCAACTAACAATAATTTTTATTCTCCCTACAATGCTTTTAGTAACTTTTATTTTTACAATCCAATTGTAGCCAACTTTGGCAACCGTGGAAAGAGCTACCTTCCTCCCACTTTTATATGGTAAGGCTATCTCTTTACCTCAAAGTTTTTGAAAAACACATAACAAGGCACACATTTTCTTGGTTGCGCTTTGCTGAAGGCGCGACTTGGGTGCACCCGGAGAAGTGTGCATCGCCAAGTGAAATGCGAGGTGCAACTGATGCGCCTTGCTGCTAGGCGCGCCTTTAACTACCATGTTAATAACCTTGACAAAGACATGATTAATAGCTATTACTATGAGTGTTGTGGTTTGTATTTGAGTCCATTTCTTATATCAAGATGCCTTTAGAGTCTTAACATAAAGGCGCGGCTAGAAGCTTAACAGAGGGAATGAATAGCTTGATGGACTTGCGGAAAGAAGCTTAACATGTGCACAGATTCTAAGACGTGGCCTAAGACATTGTAAAACTTACAGTTTAAAAACTGGGAATTTCGGTGTTTTATAGATAATATAACAAATTGAAGCATCGGTTGTCCTATTTGAAAATGGTAGGTGAGTGGGCATACTCTGGTGGAGGTATAAGGGATTATGTAGGAATAGAGTGATGAGAAAGTTGAGATACAATAAGCAAGTGCTGACTATGATATTTTGTTGGGTTGTTATGTATGATATTTATTATGACTCTCCTTGTGCAATTTCTTCAAGTTTGTGAAAAATGCAATTTCTCTGATTGCTATCAGGTATATTGTGTAGTATATGGAGAACTAGATGACTCGGGTCATTCTTGATTCTTCTTTCATCAACAAGTTCTGTTAGTACATATTTGATATTTCCCACCAACTTTTAACTGATTAGAATCCTTTACATCTTTTATATATATATATATATATATATATATATATATATATATATATATATTGCAAATGACCTCTAGCCTAGTGGTTAAGAGAGATGCATACGGACCAAGTGGTCGGGAGTTCGAGCCTCAGTGGAGACGAGTTCGCCACAAGTACCCATTGCTTCAAAATAAATAAATAAATAAATAAATATATATATATATATATATATATATATATATATATATATATATATATATATATATATATTTGACTCAAAATTCTCTGTTTTTATGATTATGTCTTGAAGTTAAGTTTGACAACCGGCTTAAAAGTTAAAACTGTCAATTCTTTTATTGAGCTTTCTCATTCTATATGGTTGACCCAATTTGGTGTTTGAATGCTAGGATGATAATGACAGCGATGGCATGATGATGATAATACTTAGGGCCCGTTTGGTTTGCAGGATTGGACAACGTAATGTAATTGACATTACGTTGTCAATCTAACTTGGGTGTTTGGTTGGATAAAAAAAATTTAGATGTAATGTAATCGCGGTTACAAGTTTGATTACATTACATCAGTTTCTACTAAACTCAATTACATCATAAAACCTATGTAATCGCAATTACATTACAACTTAAGCGAAAGGTTGGTATGCTATAATTTGGTCTTTTTGTTCGTTTTTGGTCATTTTTTGTTGTTTTTGTTTATTTTTTGTCGTTTTTTGTCATTTTTGTTCGTTTTTGGTCTTTTTTGTTCGTTTTTTTTTTTTTGTCATTTTGTTCGTTTTTGGTCATTTTAGTTGTTTTTGTTTGTTTTTTGTCGTTTTTGGTCGTTTTTGTTCGTTTTTGGTCGTTTTTTTTTGTTATTTTTATTTGTTTTTGGTTGTTTTGTTTGTTTGTTTTTTCGTTTTTGTCCTTTTTTGTTGTTTTTGTCCGTTTCTTGCCGTTTTGTTCGTTTTTTGTCATTTTTGTTCTTTTGGTTCTTTTTGTTTATTTTTTTGTCGTTTTTATCCGTTTTCGTCATTTTTGTTCTTTTTCGTTGTTTTTGTTTATTTTTTGTCGTTTTTGTCCTTTTTTGTTGTTTTTGGTCTTTTTTGTTCGTTTTTTGTCGATTTGGTCATTTTTTGTAATTTTTGTTCTTTTGTCAATTTTTGTTCGTTTTTTTGTCGTTTTTGTCCTTTTTTTTTGTTCGTTTTTTTTTTCCTTTTTGATCGTTTTTTTGTCATTTTTTGTTCATTTTTTGGTTGTTTTTGTTTGTTTTTTGTCGTTTTTGTCCTTTTTTGTTGTTTTTGTCTGTTTTGTCGTTTTTGTTCGTTTTTTGTCATTTTTGTTCGTTTTTCGTTGTTTTTTTTTGTTGTCGTTTTGTCATTTTTTGTTGTTTTTGGTCTTTTTTGTTCGTTTTTGGTCGTTTTTTGTCGTTTTTGTTCGTTTTTTGTTATTCTTTTTCGTTTTTGGTTGTTTTTGTTTTTTTTGTTCGTTTTTGTCTTTTTTGTTGTTTTTGTCTTTTTTTGTCGTTTTTGTTCGTTTTTTGTCATTTTTGTTCGTTTTTGGTTATTTTTGTTTATTTTTTTTGTCGTTTTTGTCCTTTTTTTGTTGTTTTTGTCCTTTTTGTCGTTTTTTTTCTTTTTTTGTCATTTTTGTTCGTTTTTGGTTGTTTTTATTTTTTTTTTCGTTTTTTGTCCCTTTTTTGTTCTTTTTGCCCTTTTTTGTCGTTTTTGTTCATTTTTTGCTCTTTTTTTATCGTTTTTTTGTCGATTTTGCACATTTTTGTCATTTCTGCATGTTATTTATCGATTTTTGTCGTTCTTGAACGTTTTTGACCATTTTTCACGTTTTTATCGTCTTCTATCGTTTTTGGTCGATTTTGCACGTTTTTTGTTGCTTTTTTTTTTATCCTTTTTTGCTTTTTTGGGATCTTTTTTCATTTTTTTGGTCGTTTATGCTTGTTTTTTCTTTTTATTTGTTGTTTTTGTCATTTTTGTTCCCTTTTTTGTCGTTTTTGGATTTTTTTTGCAAGTTTTTTAATCTTTTTGTCTTTTTTTGGCTCGTTTTAATTTGCTCTTGTTTTTGGTCTTTTTTCGTATTTTCGTTTTTTTGTCATTTCTGTTCTTTTTTATCGTTTTTTTTTATTTTTTTCTCTTTTTATCGGTTTTTTGTCATTTTTTTTTCGTTTTTGTTCATTTTTTGCTTTTTTTTTTTTGTTTTTGGTCGTTTTTCGTCTTTTTTTCCCTTTCATTTATTGTTGTTTTTTGTCAATTTTTTTTTTTTTTTTCATTATTGGTCACTTTTTATGGTTTTCACATTTTTGATCTTTTTTTTGTCGTTTTTCTTTTTTATCGCTTTTTCATTTTTGGTTTTTTTTTCCTTCTGTTTTGTTCGTGTGTCATTTTTTGTATTTTTTATTTTTTGTCGTTTTTTTCGTTTTTGGTCCTTTTTTTTAGCATAAAACAAACCATTTTTTCCTTATTTATTTATTATTTATTTTTAATTTTTTTCTTTTTAAATTTTTAAAAAAAATTTAGTGATCCACTTTTTAAATTTTATGTTGTATTTAAAAAAATATTAAATTAGAAACTTAGTTACATTACATGGTAAACCAAACATATGAATGCAATTGACATTACATTACATGGTTTGATTACATGCTTCAACCAAACATAGTAATGTAATTGTAATTCTATTACATTACAAACTCAATTACATTACAAATCCAATTCCATTACGATTATGATTACATTACAATGAACCAAACGCAACCTTAATGTGTTTTAATGAAGGTTCAACACATAGCAAAGGCTTCAATCGTGCTTTGGGAACCTTGACTGCTAACGGATTTGGCGCTAGGCACCGCGAAGCTGTCCACATTGACGTGAGATTGGGATGAAGTTTTCATTATTTTCTTCATTTTTATTGTTGGTTATGTTTTTATCTGCCATTGACTTTATTAACTTATTTTTGTTTGCCTATGTTTAGTTCCCATTCCACTTGGTCCTATTCTGATGGGAGAAAAGTTGATACTGTTATTCCTCGAAAATACTATAACATTTTTCTGTAAAGATATTTAATATTAACAAATTAAACCAACTATTTAAATATTACCAACTAATCACTTAACATTTACTTAAATAAGAAAAGACTTTAGATTTTTATAGCAAAATTTAGACAATATATAGTTAGATATGTCATTATTCAAAACCCTAATAAAATTGTACAAATATAACAGGTGATTCATTACAACCATGCAGTACTACTCTCGTGCAAACAAACCGAGGCAAGTACACTGACTCGACTTGTACTTTGTTTTTCTGTCTTACCTTCATGTGCCATGTTCTCATATCGGACATGAATTACACACGATTGCCTTGTACAATTGTTCATTGCTTGTGCGTCATTGTTCATTGCGGGATTGGGGAAAATATTAGCTTTTGTGTGACCACACCCAACATAGATATTGTGGATAGCCTAATCGTACACTTCACGTACGATGAAGCCGTACCTTGTAGAATTGATTGACTCATTGATTGATTGATTGCTCCTAAGCCGGTCACACATTAGTTTTAATATTTCAAAATTGTCACAATTGCATATTGATTGTCGTGATTCATTGCCTTGTACATTGATAGCCGTGTTCATTGTCTAGCATATTGATTGTCATCCATTGCCTGCAGTTTTACATTTAATTTCTGGTACCACAGTTTCACTTTCATTTCATGTTATAGTATTCTGGTATTCTGCTTTCACCTTGTAGTCTGGATCACAGATTACATTGTATATTGTCTGGTCAGGGTTGTACTTTGCTCTTTTTCTGATAGTATCGTTGCAGGTGAGTGGGAGATTACATGGAGCTGGTGATTGCTTGGATATTGCAGCTTTTTATTTCAGTTTATTTTTCTGGAGATTGTATCTTAGAGATTCATTATTGTATATTATTTCATTTGACCGGATTTGTCTCCGGCTGAGTTGTATTTAAAACACTTGATGGATATTGGTGATTTCTGGGAACGTTATAAAATGCTGTGTTGGTTTACATTACATTGTGACTGTGAGTTTTCCTTAGTATTGTACAGCTTACTTCGTCGTGTCCAACGACGAAGGCTGGGCGTGTCCGACTCGTATCCGATTATTCGGGAGCGGGTCGTGACATGTTTTTAGTGGTGGCCCATTCTCTGGCCCACTGTTATGGCCCATAACCTGGCCCGGCTTACAAACCCAGCCCTGCTATTCTCTCTGTTAAACCTATGAATTAAAACTTAATTTTCAATGGTAAAATTAGAAATAAAACAATTGTAAAAACAATATTTCGTAGCAACTCTTCAAAGAAGGTGCACTACAAAGATCCTTGAAGGATTCTGGATAACGAAGATCTAAAAAGATTTCGTTACCGTAGCAAACAAATATAATGCTTCTAAAAAGAAGGTACAAATTGAATTGCTAGCAGCAGCGATGAAAGCCCACAAGGAGTTTCTGATTAGATCAGAGAAGAAGAGAAGAAAAGAAGAAAGAGAAAGGCAGCTTTGCTGGATGATCAGATCACCGCTGCTCAAAGCAAGATTCGTCTATATACGATCCGCTTCCAGGAACCAGCAAGTTCTTAGAGAACTTCTGAAATGCTCGTCAGTCATTTTTTGAGACTTGAACGGGCTTCTTGAACTTTAGGACTCCCTTAACTCTCTTCTTTGGTGCGTCTTAGAAAGGAGGTTAGGGGCTTTGTTTATAGAGTGGAGTGAGACTTCACCATCTCTCCTATCCGATGTGGGACTAAAATACCAATACTCTAAAATAGAGTTTGACGTTTTACATCATCCCACAATTAACATAGTCGAGTGCTAGCCCACGCCTACCCCCCGAACACACGACCGTGCATGCACGAGGCATCATGGAGTCCGAGTCCGAGTACGAGTACGAGTTCGAGTCCGATCAACGAAAATCAACTTACATCATTGTTAGAATTAATCTTTTTTTTTCTAGAAAAATACTCCCACATGGCACACACTTTTTTTTTTCCAAAATGATTATTGTCTCTTCGTGAAGTATCTTATGGTTGGGAGTTGCCTGGTTCATTTTGCTATTTGGGAACATATTGTTTGACTTTTACGTGTCCATTGTTCTTCTCCTATTTGAAGTTTTTTCTAATACTATTCTTTCCTTGTGCAGTTGTAAATAAGACAAGATTACAGACACAAACACAATGTTGATTTTGGTATATCATGTTCTATTGGATCGTCTCATGTGATCTATAGTTGCTCACCAGACACGGGCACGCACACTGATTTTTTTAGTGTCTGTGCTTTATTATCATTAAACACTTTGCTTGTATTTATAAATGCACACAATTACTATATTTTGTGGGCCTCAGTTTTTGAACTTTCCATTGATTTGTAATGTACATATGATAGATAGATCTTAGTTTGTTGTCATAGACGATCATAACGCTATACAATAGGATGCAAGAAAAAGTACAGGAAGATGATAGAAGTACAGGAAAATGACAACTTTCCATTGATTTGTAATGTATATATGTTGTTTTACTATTGTCTTCTTTTCCTAAGGTGATAAATCTTTTTGCATATACAATTTGGTTTAGCTTGCTATCGATGGTTGTTATCTATGTTTCTAGTATCTTGTGTTTATATGTACCTAGAATAACCAATAATAATAGGTAGACTTGTATCTAATTTCTAAGTACAGTACTCTTCAGGCATTTGTTCTATTCTCATGAATGTTCTCTATATAAATTCAGCTCAATATGTCAATCAACTCTAAACATCTATATTCTCCAAAAAGCCTTAGAATTTATAATTTCATCAAATTTTGAAGTCCATTTTTATTTCTTTCTGCCCTCAGTTCTTACCAACTTTACCCATATCTTTTAATATAAAGGGCACCACAACTTTGCATATCAGAAAACAAATGGGCCACACAATCGATGTTATTTGATTTTGTGTGCTCCACAATCCAATATACCTAAGATTATATTAAAAAGTTTCACAACTGATTTTAGTATTTTACTTGAGATCCCTTATTAAAAAAGTACATAAAAATTACAGCTGAATGCAGGATTCAAATCCTGCAAACAAAGTACTTTGAAGCAACGCAAAGTAAATTAGAAGGGCACGTCTGCCTTGCATTAAATTTAAGTTGCAAGAATATGGTTCCCGTATCTCTATTTGAATCAGAAGGGCATGCATGAAATTTGAATGCAAAGGGATCACTGTGATTGTTTTAAAGATCACATTCCATGAAGTTTCAATCTCAAAAACATAATAAAGCACACAAGATATATAAAAAAAGGTGTTCAAATTAAATCGAAAAATGAAGTTTCTGTTAGCCCGTCTCAGCTAAAACTTCGTTGCCTAACCTGTAAAGATACTAGGCTTTCTATGTGAGGCATCCAAATCCTAGGAAATGGCCTCAACTTGTTGCTCAGCTCTTTCTTGAAGGAAGTCTTAGACTCCAAGTTATAGAGCACAAAACAATCGCGATCAAATTTTAGCAGAAGCTCCTTCTCATCCTCCCAAATGGCCAAAACACTGCACCATTTGAAATCTTTATAGACTCTATTACTTATGTCCCCTACTGAAACTGTGTACTGTTTGACCCATTCCTCCTTGGTGTGGTCTTTCAAACGCCATATGTCTATCTGATCCTTTGAACATGTTTGCCACAAACCCAAACTTCCTCCCATCTGTATCATATTAGAATCTCCATAATCTTGTCGATAATCTTGTCGATGCACTCCAGATATGGATATTTTTCTAAATTTTTCAGTATTTGTGTCAAAAGCTACTATACACTGATAACTGTGGTACAGAAAATAAACACTTCCATGCAGAGAGATTTGTGATTCCAAGAGCCATGAGGAGATACCAGGAGAGGCATTAATAGGTCTCCAAGCCCCCCTATTGGATCCCCTTATACTGAACACTTCATATCCAATGTTTCTAATATCAAACACTTCATATTTGTTTCTGTTTCTTTCAAAGTACTGTCCGAGCAATCTATATTCTCCTGTTGACGAGTGGAAGTAGAGGGCAATAATAAAGAATTCTTTACTAAAGAAGTCGTCGCCACCATTACCCAAACTCCGACGAGGAATATTAAGCCAGTCCTTGGTCACTGGGTTGCACACAACGTAACCGATCCTCCTACTATTGCGATGTCCCTCATAATCCCAATACCAATTCCTATTGCGCCAATCCCAATTCCTATTATGATGTTCCTCATAATCCCAATACCAATTCCTATTGCGCCGATTCCAGTTCCTATTGTGCCAATCCCAATTCCTATTGGGTTGTCCCTGAAAACCAAAGCATAACAGTCCATCACACGAAGCTGACAACATAAGCTTAAAATTTCCTCCGAAATACTCCAGTAGCTCACTTGGAAGATCTAGAGTCTCACGCTCTACCACTGTCCTCCTTGCGGTTCCTTTGGCGCTCTCGTTAAGCCTCACATGGTACAAAATGGACTTCTCTCGGGAATCGAACACCATATGTGTGCGGGCTCGACGGGCATGACTGAGGATGAAACGGGGACTCTTAGTCAACGAATACCAAGATTTACACACCAGTCGAACAACAGCAACTACATATCTCGCCGGAAGCCTTACCAAGATCAGCGAGACGAGGATGTCATCAGGAATACTACTAATGCCATTGTGTTGGCTCTTCGGTATGTTTGCTAGTCTTTCGGGGTTGCTTGTTATTGTGTCGTCTGATTTTGTGACACTCTCCATCCCTTGTTGTATCTGTCTCTTTGTCTCTCTGTTGAAGAAGAGAGAGTCTCTCTGTTGAAGGACAACAGCTGCGAAATTAAATTATCCAAAATGAAAATCTTTCTAACTATATCTTTCAATTCTCATATAGATTTTTTTTTTCTAATAAAAAAATCAGTAATTAAATTATCCAAAATTAACATAAATTAAGAAGAATCATTCGAACTAATTGTGTCAACTGTATTGACTTTTGGTCAAGCGGTTCGATTTGGGGTGGCCGGTTTGTTGCAATGAAAACAGATCGACAAGTTTTTTTTGTTTTTTTTTTTTTACATAAAACTACAACTCTGAGAGGCCTACTTCGGCTTTTACCGGAATGCTAATGGTTTGATGCATCTACGCTTGGAATTAAAATACTGAATTTTACAGGATTAATTATTATACTAAAGTTGTAGGAGATCGTACCTGTGCAATTGGTTTGGGATTTGGTTGAACGAATGTGGAGATCTGCTCCCACGAACTTCACCAAAACAGAGGGGTTGGTTCTGTTCAACAGCCAGGCTTCTGACTGCGGGCTCGTCGACGGCGGTGGGGCGTCGGGGCGTCGGGGCGGATGGCGAGTGACTCGCCTGAGGGATAGGTTTGAGTGGCGGCGTTGATATCGATTCGTCGACAGTCGGACAAAGGACAGTGATCGAAGGGGCGTTTCCGGATATCGAGATGTGACGGCGAGAGGGGATCGTGGGGTGTTGGCGATTGGAGGCTGTCCATAGAAAGAGATATATATAGGATTTATAATAGGAGGAATTGGATGGGATTGAGAGAATCTCAGACTTGGATTGATCTATGGAGATTTCCTCATATTTTTAAATCCGAAAGTTCGGAATCTTTGGATTATCTCTTATTTGATTTCTCCCGCTGGTTCGGTTTAGAGATTGGTTTCGCTAGTTTAGTATACATAATTTGGAAGGCCTGTGAATAAATAAATAATTTAAAAATAAGTTTAGTATCCCAATCAGGCCCTCCGCTCGTATGGTCCAAAAGTTTTGTGTGGCCGTCCCTAACGAATCTTGGTCATATGATGATAATATCCACATCCAGAGGAAATTCCGTCAAGATGCCCTCTCCTTAAAAACACTCTGCCATTGCTTGCAAAACATAACAAAACACATCTTCCATCATCTTCATGGTACTATTAGCCTCCTATTGCAGGTTTGGCCATATTCCCTCGTAGGGAATGTCATTTTTTTCTTCTTCTTTTCTTTAGACGACAATGAGCAAGCGCTTGTCTGTCTCGGCTTGGCTGGCTCAATAAAAGCTCTACTCAGGAAGCTCGTCTTAGTTAATGACTCAAGCCTTGACAAGCTTAGCTTGAACATAGGGATACTCAGGAAGCTCGTCTTAGTTAATGATAACCAGATGTATGTTAGCTCTTAGTAAAATATTTTTTTATGCCCGCGCTACAGCCCGGGCCAGCCCAAGTTATGCTCCACCAGTGCTTGTTCTGATTTGCATGGCACATAGTCAGTAGATAAGAGTTGTTTTCTTATTACATGTATCTATGCATGTCATATACTGTTTATACACTACCAAAATACAGTAAATTAGCGACCGAAACTTAGCAATGGAAATTTTCCGTCGGCGTTAGCGACGGCTTTGTGGCAACTAGCCGACGGATTACCGACGACAAGCCGTTACATTTTTTATTTTATTTTTAGGGGGAGGAAAGGTCGCACATCCGTCGCTAGGGCGTCGGAAATATAGCGACGGATAGTCACCCGTCGCTATGCAGTCGATTATTTGGCGGAAATTGTGTAGAGAATTGGCGGAACAATTCTTCGACTACGTAGCGACGGATATTCAGTCGGCAAATATCAAAAAATAGCGACTAACGGACGACGAAAAAAAATTCGTCGCTAGTCCGTCGCTACATATACGTTCCAGACTTAAATTGAAACGGCGGGGAGAACTTTTCGCATTTCCCCCAAATTCACTCTCTCTCTCTCTCTCTCTCTCTCCCGCGGCTTCGGTGATCGGCGTCGGCGTCCTCTCCTCTCTCTCTCCCGAAGGTAATCCTCCCTCTCTCTCTCTCTCTCTCTCTCGCGGTGTTGTAGGAGCAGCGGGGTTGTTTCAGATGTTGAAGGCCTAGATTCGATAGGAGAGAGACATGATCGGATCTAGGAGAGGACGAATAGCGTGAATCGTGGAGAGGGTGTGAGGTGATCGGAGAATAGGAGGATCGATAGAGGAGATCATCAAGAAGCTGGACCATGCGGAGGTTACAACGTTAATAAAACTGATGAAACTGTCGGCTGGTGAGAACGCGACACGAACATCGACGAAGTTGGAGCTTTCCTCCACCAATCTGAAGCTTGATCAACCAGCTACCTACCTGAGTTGGTCAGGATGGGTGAGGAGAACCCTACAGGAAAGAACCTGGAGGGTTTCCTGTCAGGAGAGAAAATAGAGCTGGATGAGGGCTCGGCAGGACACGACGAGTAAAAGTCCACTCATATGGTGATCTACATATGGCTTCTCAATTCTTTAGTCCAGTCGATCGTTGCCACAATAGATGGCATCGAGATGGTGAAGGACATGTAGAAGATATTGAGGAGGACCTACGATGGTGTACGAAATAACTTGTGGGTTTTCCAGATCAAGGGGGAGATCGACGACACCGTACAAGGAGAGAAGATGGTACAGGAGTATGCCACAGAGTTGGAGCATCTATGGTTGCATTACGACCACTTCTCAGATCGGGCGAGCTACGGGGACCCGAAGTGTAAGAAGAGGCATATATACCTGTAGGAGAGGACAATAAAGTTCCTTAAAGGGCTGGCTACAGTGTGCTCAGAGGACAACATTACTTCTAGCCCAACCGAACCCTTGAGGAGGCTATCTCAGCCATGATGTCACGTCCCAGAACTAGAATACTAGAGAGCGGGGGACAGACACAGCCAACTACATATATGAAAGTGCAACCTATCTCGCAATACGGTCACGACTGTCTAGATGCATGAGGGTTTATCTACAAGCCATCAGTCTCTTATGATCAAGAACAAATCTAGTATCTCAATCTCAAGCAAGCAAGTAAATATTACAAGATGTTAGATCATCAGACATACAAAGTAAGGTATCCCAAACATTACATATTCAGATGATCATGAAGCTATTCATACAAAATATGAAGACTAGCAAGAGTTAAGTCATACATGATCAACCCTAGGATTTGTCAATCATGTTACAGCCCTTAGATAAACATAATTTAAGTTTCAACATGAGCTAAAACTTACTCGACGGTTAAATGCCTCAAAAGAATAATTTACAATAGAGTGAGAGAGCAAAATAAGAAACCCACTCGTTACCAAGATTACGCCTAGTGTTCACCATCTGGCTGATAAGCAAGAAGATCCTCGGATATCACTCCGAAATCTGGCCATACAAAACCAGCTGGGTCAGACCCCCAAAAGAGCAAATTCTACAAGGGAGGCTTCATTAAGGAACTAAAACTAGCAGGTTAATAAACAGAAGAATAAATAAAAGAACATGATTAAGTAACAAGAAGGTAGGGTTAGAAATAAACAATAGCTTGCATTAAAAAAAATAAGAGACGAAATATAATTCCCATACTAATCACGAACAAGCATTCAGGCACGACCAATCAAGTCCTATGGCTTGCTATCATTAGATAACTAGGGTTATCACAGGCATAGTTACTAGCAAGATGTAGTGAGATGTTCCCGCAGTCACAAGCCCTGCAGCTATCCAGGTTATCCAGGCGAGGTAATTTACAAGAGTTATCGAGATTATCGGTGTACTTATGTTTTTAAGAAGTGCCTCACATGACAGTGTTGGAAATGTGCCCTACTCGTTGGCAGGCTACAAGTCCTTCAGGTATGACCGGGATTACGGGATTGCCTGTAACTAAATTTTTTTCTATATGAACTACTTGATCAATCTAGTCATTAACCTATTCGGATTCACTATGAATTCCTGACCGTGGTAACCTGGAATCCATGTCCTAGACATGATGCAAGACGAGACAGGTAGCTTGTACAGGCACAATCAAGAAAATCAACCATGATGTCAAGACCAGAGTAACTTAGCAAGTCAGGATAACTGTCACAACATCCTTTTATTATTATATATGTCATGTCTGGTTACTTGTTACTTATCAGGAGTACTTGCCAAGAGTGCACCTCGACGGGCCACTATCAAGCTTATACATGTCATTTCAAGTTTACTTGTTACTTGTCAAGAGTGCGCCTTGACGGGCCACTATCATGTCATGTCGAGACGAGGTCATGTTACCATGTTCAAGTCAAAACCAATACTAGCAAGTCATACTCATGCTCAGTAAGTTATCAAGTTGGGTCATCGCAAGTTAGGCCATGTACAAGACACATGTAAGATCATAAGCATATGCAACAAAAAATAGGAACATGCATGGGTGTAAGGGGCAAGGGGTATCATGTCAAACAAGTGGCGCTGGTCAAGTGGCGTCCGGGAGGTGACAGGTGGTGCCTAGCCAAGTGGCGCCAAGGGGGACAGGTGGCGCCTGGGCTGGGTTGTGCCAGGTCGGGATACGCCAGACTAAGCTGCGCAAGGCCGGAAGGCGCAAGACTAGGGTGCGCCAGACTGGGGTGCGACAGGTCGGGGTGCGCCAGATCACTAAGCTGCGCGAGGTCGAAATGTGCGACGCTAAAGAACGCCGACTGGGTTGCGCCAGGGGCAAGTGCGCTAAGGCCAATAGGTGCCTGGGCTAGGGTGTGCCTAGAGAGGCGCAACGCTAAAGAGCGTGCACAACCAAATGGCACAGCGCCAAGAGCGCGTGCAACTCAGTGGCGCGTCGCTAAAGAGCGCGTGCACACTGCTCAACTTCTTCTCCATTAGACCGAAAAGAGCTCAAAGAACCCATGAACTTCAAAATGCCATAACTTGCCAAAATAAGTCCAAATTGAGACTTTCAAGTTTTAATATATCAAAACCAAGAAAAAATAAGAAAAGATCAAAATCTAGATCTACAAAAATTCATCCATCAAAACCAAAAATTCAAGTTCTAATGAGGCTTAGAATCTTGCAAGGAAGAGAATAGAACATTAAAACTTGAGATCCATCATGAAGTAAGTTGCACTTGCCTACGGTTTCTTTAGTGGATGGAGAGAAGTAATGGAGAAGATGAAGAAAATAAATAAAGAGTTATGGAGAAGAGAGAGAGAGAGAGGGGTTGACTTATATACCAACATACTCATCTCAAACCACACAAAACCAAACCAGGCCAAGCCAAGATGAACCAAAATAAACCAAGTCAAGGCATGATGAACCAAGACCAAATAAACCAAGACTAGACCCAGGACTAGGCTAAACAAGATAAATCAAAACACGGGTCACCTGACAAACGTCAGAAATTTGTATACGTATACTGAAAATCTGTATAACGGGAAACGAGAGTGACATATGATCTAGGAGGAGACTCGCATAAAGATGCAAGCAGGGACAGATGGGACATCATCTGTATGCACAACCGATAATGCTACAACTGTGGAGAGATAGGACATCATCGGTATGCTTTTACCAAACCACCTAAGGAGGGACATCCATGTGGTGGAGGTCAACAGAGTGGTCGATAAGGTTATCGGGCGAACCTGTCGGTAGCAGAAGGAGATAAGGGAGCCGATGGTACCTTTACTGAGGAGGATCAGATACAGATGGACATGCTGGTGGCACTCATGAGAAAGTAGCGAGCGTCAAATGATGGAGACATGAGTGAAGCCGAGGAGACGTCCACCTCATTCTTCGTTGGAGGCAACACTGCCATGTATGCCCATCCATTAGAAGGTACTGATGACTCACTCGCCCTTGCATCTATATCTTTCCTTAAATCGTCAGACTGGATTATTGACTCGGGGGCCGCTCGGTATGTGATGGAGAATGCTAGTGAATTCTCCTACACCCACCTAGCATCGGAAGACAACATTCAAACAACTGATGGTACTTTTCAGCCAGTGGTCGGTAAGCGTGCTGTAAATTATACAGGTTCAGTAAAATTATCTAATGTTTTGCATGCTCCATCTTTTCCAGTCAGTCTTTTGTCCATCAGTTCTATAATCCTCCAACTAAAATACATTGTCTCTTTTGATATTCCTAAGGTAATCTTCTAGGAGAAAGAGATAGGATAAAGACTTGGAACTGGCACTTGGCATGAAGGACTATGATACCTGGACTGACAAAGGCTGGATTCAGCATTGGTGTCTATGGCAGATAAGGCAGGAATGGAAGAAATGAAGATGAGTGCTGATGATGCATTAATACTCCACCACAAGAGGTTGGGACACTCCTCTTTTGCTACTCTAAGTAAATTGTATCCAACTATTTATGAGAAAACAAACAAAAGAAACTAGTATGTGATGCCTGTGATTTAGACAAACTTACTAGGAGCTCATATGTTAGTACGGGTCATAGGCGCTCGTCTGCTTTTGATGTAATATATTCTGATGTTTGGGAGTCGTATGCCATTACTACTATGAATGGTTACAAGTATTTTGTTTCCTTCATTGATTGTTCTTTTCGTGTCACATGGATGTATTTGATGAAGAATAAGAGTGGTGTATCTACATGTTTTTGGGACTTTCATAAACATGTCTAGACTCAGTACAGGGCAGTGGTGAATGTACTGAGTTCTGACAATGGGATAGAGTATTCCAACAGAACACTTACAAAATACTTGTCAGTCCAAGGGATACAGCATCAGACTACCTGTTCATACACACCAGCACAAAATAGAGTTGCAGAAAGGAAGAATAGATACCTTTTTGAGGTGGCAAGAAGTATTATGATCGATATGAATGTCTCACAGAATCTGTGGGTGCATGCAGTGTTGACAACAACTCAACTAATCAATAGAATGCCCTCGAAGGTACTGGGATAGAAGTCTTCATCTGAAATATTTTAAGGAAATAATAGTGGGATACTCTCATTGAAGATGTTTGGCTGCATGTGTTTTATGAAGGACAACAGACCGTCAGTTGGAAAACTTGATCCTAGAGCAATTAAGAGCATTTTTGTGGGCTACTCGACGACTCAGAAGGGGTATGTGTGCTGGAACCCAGTAGAAAAGAAGAAGTTTATGAGCATGGATGTTCACTTCAGGGAGCATGAGCCATACTACCGTCAGGAGGGAATATCAAACAACTCACCTGATACTGCGAGTATGAGGCGAGAGGGGGAGATTGATGAAAGCCTGGTGACCTATTTAGGAGTATGGCATAGATGCATGATTGAGGAGGAATATAATGGTGAAGTGGAACATGGGGAGGAGATGAGAGGTATTAGGCCCATGGCTCAGGGGGAGATACTTACCTGCAATATGAGAGGGAAGCAAACTGCAGGACCTGTACCTATAGTGCTAGTGCCAAGTCCCTTGCCTATGTCCGTCTCGACTCCTGAGACACCTACACCACCACCAGATTTTCCTTCAGGTGATATCATTCTTCCTACTCCTCTTACACCTACTCCTTCCACACCATCATCAGTACGAAGGACCACTCACAGCAATACATAAAATCTTCTTGATAGATATGGTTGAGACCTTTCTTAGTTTGTTTCATATGATCATATCTCATTTTTTTATGGAGCATTCATTGCGTCTTTAGATAATATTACTGTACTTAACAATTGGCTGGTTGTCAAGAACGATCCAAAGTGGAAAGCGATGATGCACGAGGAATTAGGGCCCTTGAGAAGAACCACACTTGGGAGCTGGTAAAACTGTCAGAAGAAAAAAGAGCAGTCGGATACAAGTAGGTCATTACTGTGAAGCAGAACCCAGATGGACATATTGAGCACTGCAAAGCTCGACTTGTGGCAAAAGTATACAGTCAGACGCATGACATTGACTATGATAAGACCTTTGCACCAGTGGCAAAGATCAGCACTGTCAGGATCCTGATTTCTCTAGCAACGAATGGTAGATGGAAGCTACAACAACTGGATATAAAGAATGTGTTTGTTCATGGAGATCTAGTGGAGGAGGTGTACATGGAGATACCACCAGGATTCGACACCAATTAGATAATGGACAAGGTCTGCAGGTTGAAAAAGTCCTCCTATAGACTGAAGCAGTCTCTTCGAGCGTGGTTTGACAGATTTAGGAGGGCGATGATAGGAATGGGATATCGGCAGATCAATGCAGATCATACTTTGTTCTTTCGACGAAGTGGAGGCCATATCACCATACTTATGGTGTATATGGACGTTATGATTATTACATGAGATAATGAGCAGGAGATCGCCCGACTCAAGGGAAAGCTTGGCAAGAAATTTGAGGTGAAGGACCTTGGCCTTCTTCGGTACTTCCTAGGAATTGAGATTGCTCGAGAAATAGAGAGGATTGTTCTTTCTCAGAGAAAGTATGCACTAGACCTTCTTACAGAGACAGGGATATTGGGATGCAAACCCGCAGTGACGCCGATAGACTAGAGGTTCAAGCTGGATGCTGAGGCTGGAGAACCAGTTGACTGGGATAGATACCAGAGACTGGTGGGCAAGTTGATCTGTTTAAGCCACACCCGTCCTGATATCAGTTTTGTAGTAAGTATGGTGAGCCGCTACATGCATGACCCATGGAAGGGTCTTATGGATGCAGTGTACCAGATTTTGAGATACTTCAATGGTGCCCCAAAAAAGGAATTGATATTCAGAAAGAATAATTACGTGGACATCGAGGGCCACTACACCAAAAGAGGGATTTACCAACACATTTTTTTTCAAATACTAACACTTTTTTTGTCGGTACTAATTGTTAACGGTAAAAAATTGTTAGTAACAAAAAAAACTGTTAGTATAAATAGAAAAAAATAAAGCTTAATATAAATAACACATATTACATATATTATAACAGTTGAAAACCGTTAGCAAAAATAAAAAAATTGGATTATAAAAATATGCATCCCATGTTCCTTTTCATCGAAAGAAAAAGTGTTATGGGGGGAAACACTTTTCCCTTTCGCCCATTTTTTTCCCGTGTGCCATTTCTTCTCAGGACGTCTCTCGTTGGAGAAGCCTTTTCTTCTCAGGACTTCTTCGCTACTTCGAGGGCGTCTCTCTATGAAGGTAAACCTCTCTCTCTCTCCTTCTACTCCTTATTTTCTTCCTCCTCCTACTACAACTACTATAATTTTGGGCAAATTTTAGGGCAAATACAATTTAGGAATTTTGTACTTCAACATGGCAAATTTTAGGGAAAAAGTTTAGGAATTTTGTACTTCAACGTATGCCATGTGTTCAATTTGGCTTTTCTTTGTGAACAATACTGCCAGCAAGTTTTTCAATTTTGAATGATATTATTTTATGAACCAGTGATGCAGACCCAAGATGTTTTCTTGCTTCAGTGATCAGTTTAAACCACAGTTGACCTAATCGAAAGTTTTATCTCTCTTTCTTTGTGTATTTCCTACTTGGACATACTTCTAGTGCACGTTCTAGTGTTAGTTTTTTTAAAGTTATAGAATACACTTTCAACTAGAATGTACTTTTGTTTTTGAAGGAAAGATTTTTATTTTCTATTTAAAATTAAAAGATGGTACCCTTCCTTTTGGTGTATGAAAGCAATTCCAACAAAGCAAAAAAGGAAAAATAATTAAAGAAATAGAAGTTTACTGGATGTGTCAGCAAATATGTCCTTTGATTTGAAGGTGGACTTGGACCTCGAAAACTATGAGCAATTTTTGCACATTAAATTAACCCATGACAACAACATTACTAATGGAAAGATATATCAGGTAGTAGATTGATTTCTTCTCTTTTAAATGTAATAAATAGTTTATTTCAAAGTTTTTTATGACATATTTATTAAATTTAAGTTTATAAATGACTTAACTTTATTTTTTGCAAATGCCACTTACGTAAATCATTATGATCCTTTAAGAGGACCATGCATGGATATACAAGTTGCAGAAGTTGCAGGGGATATTAAATCTATACCATTAATTTTCTGATCCTAGCCTACTCCTATTTTTTCTCTTTAAGGTGGTTATGCACATATAGATGCCATTCAAGAGTGGATTGAACAAATTACACAAGTTGCAGGGGATATTGAATCTATGCCATTAATTGAAGCACTAGGGCAATTCTCTTACCGTGTTGGTGAGAAATGTTCGCATGGGCTCATTTTACTGTTGGTTATTTCCTAATCTCTTAATTATCTCTCTTGTATTCTATACTAATTATTTTCTTATTGCCCGTGTTTCAGATCTTAGCAACTTCTGCTTGGTTCATGTCAGTCTTGTGCCAGTTTTAAATATAGTTCGCGAGCAGGTATGCATATATAATACAAGATATTTCTGCACTTCTTTGTGGTTATTCTCTGGTAACAGTTTGAAAGAAATATATGCTATTAAGCATCAATTTCTCCATCTGCAAGAATTGTAAGTTAATACTTTGGCCATGTAGAAAATTAAGCCAACCAGCATAGTGTATGTGCTTATCCCTAAGTTTTTATTTGCGTCTATATTTCCCTACTTCATAACTTATTTGATATTGACTTACTCACTTGAATGCTGTGAACAACCATTGGACGAAAATGTAAAAGAAAAACTCTTGCAATTTTGCCATGCTCCTATATTGTAAATAGATAATTAAAGGCTTGTTCTTTTTTTTTGTCTTCTTTCAAGGAAAGGGCAACTAAAAATAATTTTTGATACTAAATTGGGTATGGAATTCATTATGCAGGTTTCAATATTGTTACCCTTTACAATGTAATAAATATCTGGCACATTCCTTTACTGTTGAGGGTACTATACTTTCACTTGTAACTTTCATGAAGGAATCTAACTAATTGTCAGATTATGGACATTTTCTATCCCAATATCTTATCTAAACAATCGTTTGTTTTTGTTCATATCTGCAGGAATGAACGGCACACAACGCTATACTGAAAGAACTTAATCTTTAATAGTTTGTCCAAGGAATTTGACCAGTCTGATACGGTCAGTTATAATGTTCCAATTAGCTAGTTTGGACATTTCTTTATCACGTGATAATTCTAATTTGCTAGCCTTTCTTATACGTAGTGTTCTAATTTGGCATCCGATGTTGGATGAATGGACTGGTAGAGCTAAACTCTGTGACACTTTGCATGATTTGGTGGGTTCTACTTGTATATCTCTCGAAGCTCTATATTCTGACAATTTACAATATGTTAGTCATTGATACTTATATACTTCTCAGATAAGGATTGCTGTGGTTGGAAAATATACTACTCCTTTTTATGCTTACCTCTCTATATTAAAGAACCTTGTGAATCATCATTCTATCTATGTCTACTTTCAACATATCGAGATAGTTTTTTCATCATGTATGTTTTTTATTTGGTGTGAGAAGCTTTGTTGAAATCATTAGTTAGCTTAGATACAGAGCGTATAAGCAATCCTCTTTTCTTGCCTCCCTCACTCCCTTCAAGTCAGTAATGGTTGACATCCATCCATTAAGGACATAACATAATGTGCATTACCATTCTTTTGTGTTTGTCTGTACTTAAAATTCTTAAAGGACAATCTTTTTTCTGCTCCTTCATATTATTAGGAGACTTCTGCCACCTCATTCTGCTGATGTTTTCCTAATACAAAATTAGCAAGTAGCAACAATAACAAGCCTATTTGTAAATATTGGATCATTTTGGCAAAATAACGAGTGCGAATAGTGGTTTAATTCTTTTGGCAAAATATCATATTACCAATTGTATAAATTGGATCTTTAGGCAAAGCAAGTGCCCATTTGCATCTTTTGGCAACATGTACAAATATTCAGTTTAATAGTTTAGTCATCAATTATTTTCAGTAATTAATGTGTAGTTTTTTTTATCAAATTAGTTTAATAATTAGGCTTAAGTATTGTCTGAATTTAGTCTAGTAGAACAGTAATAAACTTAAATGGTGCTACCAAGAAAGCCCAACTAGTTTTTATATTTGAATTGATCTAAATCAAGGATCTTTGTACATAATCCTGATCCTCCACAAATTCTACTTGCTAATTAATGGCAAGAAGGCCTCAATATTTGTTACATTCTTGTCCATGTGGGCTTTGTCATGGAATTTGACACTAATTTGTAGAGGTTATTGTCAGACGAGTAACTAGCCACATAAATTTGCTTATATTTCTTGCGAGCCTTTTTAACTAATATTTGTTGTGAACACACATGAGAGAGAAAGCATCATGGAGGGTTTTTCGCGAAAACCAAGTACATACTCGTGATGTTGCTTTGTAAGGTCTTGTTTCTTATTGCCTATCAGTTTTACGTGTGTAGCTATGTTTTTATTTACGTTTGAAAATGTTGTTCAAGATTTTCTCCTGGCAGCAATAGTTCTCATTTTTCTATATTCTCATGGAATTGATATTCGACTGTTTTTATGTGTACTTTTGTATTGAAATCTTGATTGCAGATAAATGACCGCTATTATTTCTCTGTGCAATTAGACCTTGATAGAGATAATGGAAAATATCTTTCTCTTGATGCCGATAGGACAGTTCAAAACGTCTATACGTTTCAAAGGTAATATACATTTTGCTTGCTAAGTTCTTTGTTTAAATTCACTATAATTTTGTATGGATGCGTGGATTGGTAATGCGGACATCAGTTAAATTTTAATTTCTTATAAACTTGACGTGCCTTTGTTTTGCTGTACCCAATTTTTGTAGACAGGTTCAGTTTGCCAATTTGTCTTCTAAACTATAAAATTAAAGCAGTCACCACAAAGCCTTTATTCCAAATTTTAGGATCGGCTACATGAACCCTCACCTTCATTGTCCATTCTGCTCTGTTTAGGGCCATCTCTCTTAACATTCACTTCTGAGGAACTCCCCAACATTTGATATGTAATACTAGAATATAAAACTATTTTCCTTTTATCTTACATGCATAGGTCTATGATTTGAAAGGAGACTTAGTGAATGGATGTTTGCTTGCAGTAAATTTTTAATTGGCGCTTCTCCAAAATGTGGATAATGTTTTAATTGATTAATGTCTGACTGCACAGTCAATATTATCTCATCTACTCCAACAATTGCTGGAATTACACCTCATCACACATTCTACTCTGTTTAGGGTTGCATTGCATTGCATCAATTCAAATCAAATTTCTATTACAAGATAGTGGATATTTTGTAGGATGCTTCCTGCAGAATGTTTTTGACACTAATGAACGATTTGTCTGTATTAAATTCCACCTTCTCATTCTCTTTGTGATTAAAAAAACTATATACATTTCTTGCTTTGTATTCAATTTTATGAAGGCTCTTCTGCTTTAGATTTCTGATGTCTTTTTGGTGATGCATTGGCAGGAGATTGTGCAGATACCTTGTTCTTGCCTTTGGCCTGGGTCAACGATCTGGAGCCTCCCTCCCTGTCTGTGTTCTTTGTACCTGGTAAGGTTCATTCATCCTAAAAGTTTCTATTTGTTTATAATTTGGAAACTCAGTGAGACTATTGCGGACTTGTTGTCATCCTAAAAGTTTCTATTTGTTTATAATTTGGGTACTCAGCTTCTTAACTTCTTAATTTAGCTTATATTAGATATTTGGACTGAATTTTACTTTGTTATCATGGAAATGCAGGCTCTAATTGAAGTGGCAGAAGAGAGGCATGAACTTTATGGAAATGCAGGCTCTAATTGAACTTTATGGAAGAGAGGCATGAACTTTGTTATCATGGAAATGCAGGCTCTAATTGAAGCGGCAGAAGAGAGGCTCTACTTTGTTATCATGGAAATGCAGGCTCTAACTGAATTTTACTTTGTTACTGCTGATACATGAACTTTCCAAAGTATCGCGTGCGATATATGTATTTTTTTTTTTTTTTTTACTTTTGACGGTTGTTGTAACAACTCTATTGAACCTTATGTTATTTAGATATGTTTAGTGTTGAAGTACTTTTTTAAAAAGCTAGATATTGAACTTAATTTCCTTTGATAAATATAGTGGTTAATTGAAATGTTTACTTATGATGATCTATAATATGGTTGGTAATCTGGAATTTCAGTTACAGGTTATGGCATTATAGTTTTTTTTAACTGTAATGGAATCTATTTTTCTAACAATTTTCATATTATTATTCCAACGCTTATAAGTGTTACTAAATTTATTTTTCCAACAGAAAAGTGAATTTGCTAACGGTTTTTCACAGTTAGAAATTTTCATTTCCCAACAGCTATTTACCGTGAGGAATAAAGCATTTCCCAACGTTTTTTTTTTCGTGAGGAATTTTAATTTTGCAACGGTTTCTTACCGTTAGCAAACAAAATTTGCCAACGGTTTTTTACCGTTAGAAAACAAACTTTGCCAACGATTTTTTACCGTTAGCAAAAATTCCCAATACCGTACTTTTAACGGTAAAAAACCGTTAGTAATAATTTTCCTAACGCTTATAGTCGTTGGGAATTGACTGTTTTGGTGTAGTGGGCTATTATGATTCTGACTGGGCTAGCTGTGCTGATGACATGAGGTCTACCTCGGGATACTGCATATTTATAGGAGGCAAATTGGTCGCTTGGAGGAGAAAGAAGCAGTCAGTGGTAGCCAAATCGACAACTGAAGCAGGATACAGAGCTATGGCCTTAGGAGTTGCAGAGCTGCTATGGTTGAAGAATATGCTGGTGGAGCTGAAGCTGGATCAATAAGCCAAGATGAAGCTGTGGTGTGACAACCAGTCAGCTATTAGTATCGCCAACAATCTAGTACATCAGGACAGGACAGGACCAAACACATCGAGATCGATAGGTTCTTCATCAAAGAGAAGTTGGATCGTGGACTGCTGGAGCTAGGCCACGTTTCAACCAAGAATCAAGTAGCAGACAGACTGACCAAGGAACTTAGCTCTGTGAACATGATTAGAGGATGTGACAAGATGGGATTAGTAAATATCTTTCGCCTATCTTGAGCGGGAGTGTCGGTATATTTGGTATTAGAATAAGTGTATTGGTATATTTGGTATTAGAATAAGTATATTGGAATATCCTGTTGGTATATTTGGTGTGTCAGAATATGCCACAGTAGGGTGTTTTCGGGAGGGTTTACTTTTAGGTAAAATTTGGTAACGGTTAACGAGGGAGGGTCGCGGTGAAGGAAATTATGATGAAAGATTATGGAAGGATCAGGCTCAATGTTTGTTTTACGTAGGGAGGTAATGAGGGAAGCAGAGGTTGAGATTGGGGTTAGGCTTTATAGGCGATAAGATGGTCATGCTTAGCAGTTGTTGTGTGGAAGATGGCAAGGAATATTGGGTTTGGTCATTGATTATGATAAAAAAGATAGGGAGGATCGATTAAGTTTAGAAAGAAGTGAATGAGATAAAAGTCAGAGCATCTAGAGTTGCCAAAGGGCCATGCTCTACTTTAGCAGAGTATATAGAGTTGTAGGAGGTGACGTGGAGGATCGGGATAGGATTAGGGTTCAAAAATAGGCGAGATGGATAGAAAATGCTAGGTTTAGAATTATATATATATTTTTTTTTTTTTTTTTTTTTTCCTTAGAATTATATATATATATATATATATATATATATATATATATATATATATATATATATATATATATATATATATATGAGGAAGACGGATGAAAAGGAGTTAGAATTATGGTTTGAATTTTTAAGTGGGAAGATGGATGAAAAATATTTAGGATTAGAGTTTAGAGAGACAAATCAATAGAAAAAATTATGTGGTCAAGACTACGATATCATGCATGTTAAAATTTGTTAAGGCCAATTTCATTATTTTGGTCCATGCCTAGTTATAAAGTTGATTTTTATAAATTATATTTGGGATTAAATGAGGCAATCCAATTTGAAATAATTGTTTATGATTATCCTTTTGAGTTATGGTACAATAGGATGGGACATGATTACTAAAAAGAGTGAACAAAATGTCTAGCTTAGACTTTATCTCGAAATGTCGGGGTGAGGAGGTAGAGAAATGTGATGTTTATGCTCAAATAAAAATTGTAGAAATAATGTTTAAGAGGGTGAACTGAAGCATATACCTTCTGGAGTTTGTACAACCCCAACATTTGTGACTTCAAATACTTCACCACGAAGACTTGAGTCAAGTATTTTCTCATTTTTATCGATGACTACTCGAAGTATGTTTATTTCTACATTCTTAAATCCAAAGATGAAACATTCAAGAAGTTTTAAAACTTCAAGGCAGAAGCTGAATGAAAAATGGGACAACGACAAAGAAAATTAGGATTGATCGGGTAAGAGAATTTCGTTCACACAAATTTGCATTGTTCTGTAAAAAAATAGGATTAAAATCTACTATACCAAAACCCACGATTGCCAACAAGTATTACCATGGCAAATAACTTATCATGATAATAACCATGACGAATTGGTTGCAACTAATTTTTATAACAGTTATGAAAATAAAATTTATTTACAATAATAATGATAATAGGATTGTTCCAGGATGGTTTGGGTCTATGCCTTTAATACCAAGGATCAGGTGCTGCCAACGTTTAAAGTGTTTTGGGCCTCTGTTGAAAGGGTGACAGGCAAGAAGCTATCATGTGTTTGGTCTGACAATATTGGTAAGTACATTGGCCCATTTGATGCTTATTGTAGAGAGCGACGGATAAGAAATCATAAGACTCCGTCCAAGACACCTTAGCTCAATGGTATATATAGAAGCATGGAATTTTAGGAACATAAATCCTATGCGCCTAACATTACATGCACCAGGAAGCTCAGACGAAGTACTTGGCACAACAAACAGCAAAAGCATAGACATTAAAAGAAGATTTTTATTTCATATAAAAGTCTATTACATGTCTAAAAAAAGGCTGTACAAAGGAGAAGTTCTACAAAAAGAAAAGACCGTAAGTCTACAGCCAGGCGCAGCAACCGCCATGCGCTCTCAAATAGGCGCATCTCTTCGGCGTCTCAGTCAGACGCATCTTTTCAAGAGTCTCAGTTATGTGCATCATGAAGTCTCAGCATATGCGCCTTACTTCGACCCGATCAAGTGCTTCGACTAATGAAGCATTTATTGAGCAGAACCATGGTGGGTAATCAACCCCCTAGCTGGCGGAAGAGCTCTCCAAAGCCCAAGGAAGAGGAGAGCACCGCAAATCCGCGGCTAAAGGGGCAGCTTTCAACACAACCAGAATAGGCAACACCCACTCTAGCAGGAGGAGGAGCTCTCCCAAAGCCCAAGGAAGATGATCGGAGCACCGCAATTTTGATCTGCGGCTCTTCCAGCATAACGGAGACGAGGCTCGAGCATCCCGATCTTTGGATGCTGTAAAACCCCTAAATTTCTACTATTTTTTTATTTATTTAAATTTTGGTACTGATTTGGAATTTTATTATTGGACGTCGCATAGTCGTATTGTACGTCGCGTACGAAATTTATATTTTTTTCGTAATTGCTCGACAAGTGCGAATATGTGCGAGTCTACACATTTAAAATTTTTTTTTTTCCTATTTTTATAGTTTCAAGATAATATATATAATTATTTTTAGCTATCAAAATTTCTAAATTTATGATGTTATTTATGAAAAGCCTTTTATTTAGACAATTATAATAATAAATAATATTCTTGTAAAATAGTATATTAGAAAGGTGTATATTTGTAAATATTGTTTGTGCTTACATATATATTTCGTAATTAACTATTAGTTTATTTTTAATAATGTAATTTTCAAAATTATTATTAATAGTATTTTTGGAAAACATATTTTGAAATTATTGTGACAATTTAAATCTTGATTTGAATTTTGAATTTATTTAAATTAAATATCAATATTTGGAATTTGAATTATCTTATTTTTAAACTAAAGGATGTAAATTAATTAGATTTAAATTGATTTCGGTTTGAATTGATTTAATTTAATACATGAATTATCTAATTGGATTTTAAATATTCCTAATCCTTATCTAATTGGAAATTCCCACATCCTATAAATAGGCAGGTACTCCTCCATTATTCTCCACAATAAATTTTCACAACCCAAATGTGCATCGTGTCCGTGTCCCATCCACTATTTATTTCCCTTACAAATACATAAATTCTCTCCGTGTCCGACATGCCGGACACCCCGCCCCGTGTCTCACAGGACACGACGGTAGCCCTTTACCACTATCAATCCCTAAACCTAACCTAATCCTACCCAAGCCACCTGCCCACCTCCACCACGGCCGTCCCTGCCAAGCCATCACCTGCCTATCCCTGTCCACGACCTGGACAACATCTACCATCACCGCCACCCTACCACAACCGCCAAACACCACCACTTGCACCCAACTTCCGTCACCACTGCGATAGTCCCCGCCTCGGCCAGCAACGCCCAGCAGTGAACCACCCGACCAACTTCGGCATCGACTCAGCGTCCGTCACCCATCTCCGCCACCATCGACCAAACCACCACCCGACTATACCGCCGTCGTCAGCACTACCACACGAACAAACCTCCACCATCACCAGCATCACCCCGCCATCTCTCCGGCACCACCAGAAAAGAGAAATCAAAATAAAACCCTAACCCTAAAACTCGCCTCCTTGCTTCCTCCGCCGGCGATCCTCCGCGGTGGCCGCACACCAGCGCCGCTCCGAACCCAGTTTCTCCGGCGACCGACCGCCGTCCACCACCAGACCCTCCGTCGAGTTCTCTTCCGCCACCACCGCGCCCAGCCTCCAGTGCCGCCCCATCTTCCTAACCCTCTTCGCCCCACGCCTTCGGTCCGCGCGCTCCTCCTTACCTCCGCTTCCGCCACCGTAGCGGTGACCCGACAAACCCTCTTCCTCCAGCTCCGACCGATCCCGCTCCCTTCTCTCCCGCTCTCTTCTCTGGTTCTCTCGTCCCTCTCCTCCATCTCTGCTAACTTCTTGTTTTTGTTTTTTTGAAACCAAATGATTCAGGGGTTCTCATCGGTTGAAGAGAGAACCGAGTAAGTACAGCGGTTGTATTTTTTATTTATTATATTTTTATTATTTAATTTTTATTCCATATAACTTTTGTTATACATTATACATTATTTTTAGATACTGTTTGCTTTAGTTTTGTCCCATTTTAAGTTCATTAAATTTTTTATTTTTGTTACTATTTTTATTGTTATTATTACTATTATTATTATTATTATTATTATTATTATTATTATTATTATTATCATTATTATTTTTATTATTAAAATACCCTTTTCTATTTTTATGTATTTAATTCGGGTATAAAAAAATATTCTGCTGATAGCATTATAGTACTAAATATTTGTATTTCAGTAATATTATTGATAATATAAATATTTATGTATTTTGTTATGTTAAGATAAGTAATCAGTATACTATGTCCAAAGATTATTATATGCAGTTATTATTATTATTATTATTATTTTTATATAAATATACATATTAAATAAGTTACTAAAAAGTTATCTTGCAACAAAAAGATTATATCGAGGCTTGGCCCTATACATATTTCCAATGTTAGTCTTAGCCTTAGATAATTTTTCTACATATATATATGCATATATATATATATTTCTAAAATTATTTTTCAACTATTATAAATATAGTCTTCAAGGGTTATAAATAGTTTTCTAAAAATCATAAATATTTTATTATCCATTTTTTTTAATTTTCTCCTTTCCATGACCAATCCCGTTATTTCTATTCCTTCACCAATTTTGAGACTACCGTATGTCCAGCCTAACTAATTTGACCCTTCTGGACCCAATGAAACTGTCCGTGTCACCATCAGAGGTCACCTTGCATGGTGGTTGCACCGACGTCGCAGTTCGTGCCATATGCATTATTACAGCACACCAGGCGTACTACCAGACAAGACACCTTGCCATTAGCTGTTTATTTATTTTAGCTCATATTTTCATGCATTATTTATTTTCTTTATGCAAAATAAACTGTGATACATGGCATAACCTGTTAGAACTTACTGTTCATTTATATTTCCTGCTATGTATTGTTTTTCTTACACATTAAACCTAGATTTAAGGGACCATCTTGTGTGTTGCATTCATTAGCCTTGACACGTAGTACCACGAAGTTGTATGTCACATGTAGAATACGGACGTGCGTGATAAGCTGGCCACCAGTACGTACAAGCCGTGTGATAGGAATAACCGCTAATAGAGGTTGCATGCTAGTTTGACTTAGCGGTTATAGAGGTTTTCTATTGTGGATACAACATAGTAGGCATTGGGCGGGGAGGACAATTCCTTAGTGTATGGGCTTCGATACACTTTCCCTTGTGACCCGGAAGCTCCGCTGGAGATACGGGGTTGATGACCCATGATTACTGACGGCCATTGACGTTCTGCGGAACATTATGCTCTTACTGATGGGGCCTCTGGTGCCCCAAGGGGGGACCATGTCGATCCTATTCAGCCAGGGCCCATGCGTAGGAAGGATTGTTCTTAACTACATTTTACTTAGAACGGTTAGGCACCTTTATCCGTTAGGTACGAGTACTTTTGGTTTGGGTACTTGTATCTGACCGTGGCTTGGAACAATAACTTGTCGTGGATTAGTTCGTCACATCTTGTCCTTGTTTGGTTGTAGGTGTGACTTACTATTTCAATGAGAAGGTATTGGACCTTGTTGGGTTTCGGATACCATATTGGATTCATATCAAGGAAAGATACGTCACCGTGAATTAGTTTACCATCTCATATCCTTGTTTGGTTGGGGGGATGGTACGCTCGTTCAATAGGTGTGTATTGGACCATGTTATAATTCAATTGACTTATTTATTTGAGCAATATTTATTCAGTTTATATGGCATGATATTATGTGTCTTGTTACGTCCCTCTGAGGATCTGGTTATCTCTCCAGGTGTGTGCTCTTGTCTTTTGTAGGTGCTTTAGCTCTAGCCGTGATCATCATTATTTCTTCGAGGATGATTGCACTTGGATCCTCTTCGCTTCGCTCGCTAAAATTTATTTCATCTTTCATGTATTTTTCCTTATTTTGTTGGTAGTGGATTTGTCTCCGTCCAACATATTGTATCAAGACAATTTTATAGTTGATTATATGATATCTTCTATTCTTTTATTTTGTGTAGATGAGATTAGTTATGGTTCTACTGCATTTACAGCTTATGTATCCATACAAGGCTCATGTACTTCGTATGAATACAGCTGGCATCTCTACGTGCCTAGTCCTACGTATTTTGGGATTGGGGCGTTACAGATGCAACAGACACCTTCTGTCTGCCTCAGAAGCCCTCGACCCCGACTTTTGGATGTAACAGTCACCTTCACGAGTGCATAAATGAAGACAAGTCATCGCATCTTCACCCTCGGGAGCATATTGTCGACAGAATGTGCTCGAGCAAACAAGTTCATTCAGAAGGACATAAGAGAACGAGAAGCAAACTCTCTCCTTGCCACTATTTATAGGCCGGGCAAATCAAACCCATGCGCCAAGTGGCTGGCTCTCCGAATCCCGTACAATGAATTTGCATTTATGGTGATGAACCTGATGCTTCGAATTCAGCCAAGTCAAAAACGGCTATTTAAAGCACTCGAAGAACGTAACAGTCGTACCAATAAAGACGTATCATGTAAACGGATGCGCCGGTCAGATCGTGCATCATACAGACGCGCCCATCAGCACCAAGCGCCTCATAAGGATGCGCCCCACGCGCCCCCATGCGCCTAATGGAACGCAGATCGACGCGCCCACTCAACAGCCCATCACTCCTCAAAGAATATTAAATGCTGAAGACTGACACGACAGCAGCCAGTCCTCGAGGACTGAACAGTTGACAGCTTTTTCAGAAAATGAAGCATTGCTGACATCAGTATCATCATTACTTTCCTCCGACGGTTACAACCCATGTGGCCGTCCAACCATTTCGTATGCGCCTCTGCAGCCATGCGCCCAAATCTCTGCATGCGCCTCAAAAGCCATATGCCTTAGACTTTTCTCTGATCCTTAAAGACAGAGGTCAAGTCATTGCTGAAGCCCCGCATGTGCCTCAAAAGCCATGCGCCCAGACTGGTTCGTGACTCCTAAAGGTTACAAGCTAAAGTCTTCTCATGCGCCCAATCCTAGGCGCATTCTGTTAGATTACTCACCACCAAATCCGAGATCTTTGAGCTACGGATACGCGCCATGTGTCTTTTGACTCAGTTCAGCCGATGAAGGGGTGTTAATCACCCAAGATCTCAACAACTGAAAGATCCTCTCTATTGCTACGTGTTAGCTCGGCCGCAGCCAACAAAGGCAACAGGAAGGGTTCAACTCCTCAATCAGAGCGCATCGTCCATACGCCTCCATCAGCAATCACCACGTGGCATCCCCACAAACAGGCGCATCCTACATATGTGCGCATGAGCAGCCAGCCTGCAAGCTATAAATAGAGGGATCATTTCTTTCTTCTACACGGATGAACACATAGAGAGACATACCGACAGACAGAGACCTACACACAGTGAGAAAGGCAGATATAGACACTCAATGTCTTCTTCCTCTCCGCAAGCTCTAGCACCCAGAGCAACTCAGACCTTAAGAGAACCGAAAACCGTCGTCAGATCATCAACGGAGTCAACGCATTACCACTCGCTCCATCGACACAGGGACCTAGATAAACAAAAGTGTTCTCCTAGGACTACGTCTAAGTCCTACATTGTAATACTGTTCTATTTGTAATTGAAATTGCAATCAAAAGATTTTAATGGCAAACAAGCTGGCGACTCTGCTGGGGACCTCTTTTTCCTCCACCGAGAAAGCTATATCATAATCCGACGACGTGAAGGTGGGCTCCTCTCACAAGACGCTGGTCGTACGCCTCAATCAACAGGCGTATGAGGAGTTCATCTCTGAAGGCAGCGCAAGTCCTTCGAAGCAGCTGCCAAAGCCGAAGAAGACTCGCCAAGTCTGGGTGCGCATGGTCGAGGCCCCTGGCACCACCACTGAAGGGGATGTGCCGATGCAGTCCACCCTTCTTGCTGACGACCTCAGCAGCCAGGATGCGCCCACCGGTGCAGCGCATCTCTCGGGAAAGTGCGGTGGTGACCACATTCCCTAGCCATCTCCTTCTCAGACAAGAAAGATGCGCTGACGGAGTAAGGGCGCAGCTAATGCCCTGCACATCACCTCTGATGCGCCACAGAAGGCCTCTATCTTTGACAGACTCACTCACTGTCGTGGCAAGAAGAATTTGGACTCTGAGTACTATGCACCCCAGCAGGCTGGTACGAAGAAGTCCAAGGCAGCACGGGCCATGCGCCGCAAATATGCTATGCCAGTAGCAAACCAGAAGCATGCACTCACAATCATGCGCGCTGCTGATGGTAAGCTGTATAAGGTCGACTCGGGTAATTTCGTGCCAGAAACGAGCCGACCTTCAAAGTCTTTGCCTCACTTGGGCACATCTATTGCGTTCGCAACCAAGTCGAGCAAGGCAAACTCTGTGGTCTTGAACCCCAGCGTCTACATATAATGTGCGTCTATGGCTGGTTCAAGTCACTGTAAATATTGTGCCCTAACTACTGATCTGAGCGCATCTTCTGCGTTGGTTCTGGGGGTGCAGCATTCACCTGACCACCCCGGTGCTTAGCCTAGCCATGTGCCTGATGGGGGTGCGAAGGTGGCACTTTCCTCCAATGATTTGCGTAATGTGATCAGTCACAAGCGCCGATCAGGAGAGTCGACTAACAAGCACAATACGCCCTTTATAGGACACACCTGTACTGTAGTCACCATCAACTGTTGTTACAAAATAGCAGTTCCACCACCAAGGCAGTCGGTGTTCCAGCAGCTGCAATCATCAACACCCCTTCGACGTCGCTTCGGGAAGAAGGTGTCAATTGAAGAGGAACCAGAGGTTGCTTCATGCAACGTAATCTCGAACTCCTCGTCAATCCGAAAGGCGACTAGTAATTCCTTGTCCTCATCCAAGAGCCAGCCGAGGAAAACCAAGACGACTGTCCCATCCTCTGGAGTGTTTGAAGGCACTCGGAGGAGAAAGAAGATCTTGGAGGAAGCTGGGGGTAGTCAAGCCCTTGTCGATCCTCCTTCTGAAGGCGAAGACGTCCTCCAGAACATAGCTGGGGGTAGCCAAGTCCTTGCTGATCGTCCTCCTGAAGACGAAGACGTCCTCCAGAGCATATATGAGGGTAGCCAAGTCCTTTCCGAAGGCGAAGATATCCCCCAGGACATAGCTGGGGGTAGCTAAGATGAAGCTCCATGAGAGGCAACTCTCCTACAGGAGAGTGAGGCCGAAAGTGAAGCCTTAATCGATCCATCCACTTCCAGCCGTGTCATGACAATATACATGATTGGAGGTGATGCCGGGTCAGATGCGCCGCCAGCAGACCTCGTCCAGCGTATGGATACCTTGGATGGAGGACTCAAAATCCTCTCTGCCTCCATACAAATACTGACTCAAGCAGTATTTAAGATACGTTCAGCTTTGTCAAGGGCACCTTCTACCGGTCCTGACCCAGGGGCCAATGGAGAATCAAGCGTACCCCTTCAATGGGTATCTTTGGATACGGATCACCGCGAAGCACCACGGACGTCAGAGCCATCAAATGCTCAACTCCAGGCTGTACCACCTTTCTCGACTCCCAGCTCAACAGAAGATGTGGTTGAGATGATCAGGGACTTGTGCGAGCGCTTTGAGTCCAAGAACAGACAAGAGGAGCGCCAGAAGATGGGGATCCCCCAACCATATCCCCTCGAATGGAACAAAGTGGTTTATCCTCCCAAATATAAACCGCAAACTTTGACGCCATATGACGGAAAGGACTCTCCACGCCGTTATCTAACGTATTTCCAGTCTCAAACAGGACATCTCCCAAAGGAAGACGCACTACTCACCAGCATATTTGTCGAGGCACTGAAAGGAGTAGCTTACGACTGGTACTACAGTCTTCCCGACAACTCTATATCTTCCTTCGATGACTTGACGTGTCTCTTCCTCGATCGTTTCTATGACGGAGGGAAGGACATGACAATGGCGTCCCTCATAGAGATACGTCAGAAGAAGAAGGAAACAGTTCGAGCATTCATTGAACGGTTCCGACAAGCCTTCTTCAGACTGCCCCCGGGCATGCCAGAACATGCACTCCTCTCCTCCTGCAGCATGAACATGCTGCCTGCGATCAAACTCTGGCTCAACTCCACTCCTCCTTCCGACTGGAGTTCCTTGATCAACGAGGCCGATGTAGCAGAAAAGAAGGCGTCCAATGCTCGTCTTTTAGGAGTCAGTTTCCCTGTCTTTGAGGACAAGAGAAAATGGCCTGCAGCCAACAACCCTAGACCAGAGATGAAGGGGAAGCAGGCGTTGACTATCAATGCCTCCAAAGGTGCATCAGCACCCACTCAGAAGCCTCCACTTGCACCAAGGCCAAAGGAGGTATATTCTTTCAATGATGAAGACACCCTGCAACTCTTCGAGATATTGAAGCAGGGTGACAAGATCAAGTTGCCGGACCCGAAGCGTCCCCACGAGGTTAGAAGAGTGGACAATCCGAGGTACTGTCACTACCATCGGTTTGTCAAACATCTAACTAAGGACTGCTACGTCCTCAAGAACTACATCCAGCGCATAATCAATACGGATGTTATCTCCGTCGACTACGAGGATAAAATGGTCTCGGCCAACCTGGTGTCACTCTAATTTGGCACCTTGCCGCCAACTACAACACAAAATGGCGTCGTCCCCATCCCAAAAATGACAATGGAGGTGGTCAATCTACCACCTACTCGTGACAACGAGAGTGGACTCATCCCACTCACCACATCTCGGGAAGAGGTCTTATGGGTTCACCCTGACCTCGTCTCCGAAGTTACTCAACCGGAGGTACGCTCTGCCTCCAAAACCAAGGACAGGAAGATCAAGTCTTGCCGCATGGTCTCTTCTTCAGCGGAAGAGGCACTTTCTGTACAGACGCGTTCACATCAGAACGCCCAACCTGACGAAGCTGCCATCGAGGTGGTGCCTCCTTGCACCATCCCTGCTGTCCAGGAAGAGGGCCCATCCAGGCCTCCAGTAGCCAATAACTAGAAGCATGTAGAGGCCCGTTTCGACAATCCTTTGCGAAAGCAGAATGCTTCGGGGTTGCCAAGCCCCACAACTTCGACATACTGGGACAACTTGCCAGTACTCCTGCCCGCCTATCTCTGTTTAAGCTTCTTCGTCTTTCCAAGGACACTCGTGAAGCTCTCTGTGAAGCCCTGAAGGATGCTGAATCCTTCATCAGTCAGGTCAAGCAGCCTGAAGATACTCCGACTACATGTGCGCACTGCCATTGTGCGGATGAAGTTATCCCCAACATAACCTTCACCCAACAAGACATGCTGCTCAAGCACAACCAACACAACATACCACTGTATTATACAGGGTATGTCGGTTCCGTCAAGGTGAAGCGAATTCAGATCGATCCAGGGTCTTTCCGCAACATCATCCCAAAGACGCTGCTCTCAACACTGGAGATTCTAATGTACCGTCTGGCGTCTTCCAACACTACAATCAGCGGCTTCGATGCTAGCAGAAGCGAGCCACTGGGCAAAATATGGCTGAAGTATCATATCGATAACCTCAGAACCGAGGTGACTTGCTATGTCATGGATGCTGACGTTAACTACAACCTCCTACTGGGTCGTCCGTGTAGGATGTGGAAAATTATGACACGCTGTCATTTTCATCCATACGCTTAAAGACAGATGTCAGTTGAAGCCATACGCTCAATTCAGAGTTGTACGCTCATTCAAAAGCCATACGCTCAGTAAATATTATATTATTTACTGAAGTGACAGCACAGCATATGTTTAAATGAGGAATGAATCTGACACTTCATCTTTCGTGCAAAGACAGCTGTCACGAGAAAAGTAACCGTCGTATAGGTTTTCGAAGAGTCGGTTTTGTCTTTTACGAGGACAACTCAGCAGCCTTCATAAATACAAAAGCCATCATTACTGTCAGTCTGTCAGCCGTCAAATCCGCAGTCACGACGCTCGAGAAGATTTTATCAGTTATGGAAAGATATGGTGTACCAAAGAAGATTGATGATAGCCACGTGGCCACTTCTCCAGTGAGCGTATCGACCTCACATGACTCCTTCTTCACACAGTCAAGTGAGCGTATGGACCTCACATGATTCCTTGCTAAACAAGCGAGCGTATGACCTCACATGACTCCTTGCCCATAAAGTGAGCGTATGGATTTCCTATGGCACTACGCTGTCCAAGTCAGCGTATAACTCTCCTTCAACGAGGCAGCGTATTACAGCAACCATATCCAGGATTACAGTCAACACACGTTCTCACGTGTCCTGTACCAATTATCCACTTCTCTAGAAGTTATGCAACGTGGCATCCAGGCCATCAATCTCTCCTGAACATGCTCCACTACTTTCAACCGCACGCTAATGTGTCTCCATCAAAATTCGCCACGCGTCCCTGCAGTTATGCACACGTCAAGTAACTACCTGAGCGTATGCTTAAGGACAGTTATCCTGAACTCTATAAAAAAGAGTTTCTTCATCTTCATCAGGGACTACAGTCAATTTCAGAGAGAACAGAGAGAATGCCCAGTTGCTGTCCAAGTTCTTCAAAGTTCGAGTCTTCTTCATCGCATCGTCCAAGGGATAAAGTAATTGTCTTCTAGATTAGATTCCTACAGTTGTAATTTTCTCAGATACAAAATAAATAAAGTGAATTTATTTATGGAAAACAAATTGGCGACTCTGCTGGGGAAAGCTGTCTCCTCCAATGAGATAGCAACAACTCAATGCGATACTTCGTCGATCGGCTTGACGAAGAAGACGATGGTTGTACAATTCGACCAATCGGCTTATGAAGAAATGCTCAAGGCGAAGGAGGGCCGCACTGCTTCCTCCGCTCTTCCTGTTGCCAAGAAGAAGGGACACTCCGTCTATGTCCCTAAGTCTTCTGCAGCAATCCGAGACGCTTCTGTCACTTCTCATGCTGACAAGAACACGTCTTCAACTTCCATGAAGCACACTTCGGCTTCTCGGAACACGGCAACAATGGTTTCCCCTAGTCACGCTGACAAAATTGGTTCTTTAACCAAGTCAATGTGTCCAAGGAAAACCATCTCTGGACATGTCAAAGTCCCTTCTCCTTCTATTCTTACGACAGCAGTCGGCTCTTTAGCCATTGATGACTCTGAGCGTATGGCATTCAAAGGGCAGCGTACGGCAAAGGCAGCGTACAAAAGCCAACATCAGGCAGCGTACGCTGAGCCAAAGCCAGTGTATGCTAATAAAAAGGCAGCGTATGACCAGAAGTCCAAACTGAAGTCAGCGTATGCTAACAAATACAGTCCTTTGACTGTTTCTGAAAATCAAATTGGGGGTTCTCTTCCACAGAACATACAAATGATTCCCCCTCAACTTGCACATCTTGTGCCAACCAAGGAGAAAGACTCTTTAGTCAACTCCTCTACTCCTAAGGTCTTTACCTCTGGAGTTAATTTGACTAGTACTCTTACTAGATCAAACAATGGAAAACGCCTTTTGGCTAACTCCTCCAAAGATGGATTATTACCGACTCCTAGTCGGAATAATACTCATCTTCCTTCTCTCAAAATTTCTCGGTCTGAGAAAGGCAAATTACAAGTATCCAAGACTGATATCAAAGTCAAATCTCCCACGGATCTTCGTAATAAGCTTAATCAGAATCGGTTCGGTTCCACTGAGACAAGTATATTAGACCCTGATGCAGAATATGCCAAGAACTATGTGGCTCAAATTAATCAGTCTTTATACACTCAGGAACCAAGAAGACAGAAGAACAAAAGACAAGTTTCTACACAGAAACTATCTTCAAATACTTCTCAATCTGTTCCTACAGATCTCCGAGAATATTTGCAAAATAAACAGAGAATTGACACTCCATCTGGCTATGACATTGCCCATATTCGCCATGAAAAGCATGGTTGTGACTTCCAACCTCGGGTTGTCATCCAATGTTGTTGTTCACCAAAAAGACAATCTGTTTTCGAACGGATTCAATATGAACCAATGTTGGATGAAGATGAACCTCTTTATGCTTCTGTCAACATGACTTCCAGAAACATTGGGGGTAGCATACGGTCTGATGCTATATCAGACTCTGAAGATGGTGTTTATTTCGGCACTCGATCCAGGACCGGAGCCTTGACCAGAGCCTCTTCTTCTTCTCATCCAAGTGGTAATCCGGAGATCACAGAAGACTTCCTTGGAGAGTCCAATTTTCCAGTATTGACTCCTGTAAAAAGCCCTGGGAAAGATACTGATTCACACAGTGATGATTCAGAACAGACTGTTTCATCATCTATTCCTCGAATGATTACCACTTACATGGCAGAAAGTGATCATGAACCTTCGACTAGCAATGAGGCTCATGAACAGAGGATTTTTTCTTTAGAACAACAATTGCGAGCTATGGCAGATATATTGAGTGCTATGCACACTCTAATGCAGGCTCAACAACAGACAGCACCACCAGTGGTATTGAATACCCCTGTTGTTCCAAACCCCGAACCCTCTACTATTCCGGGGGTACAATCTAATGTTCCTGTACAAACCACACCAAGTCACTCTGGAGCTGGAGGTGGTACATATGCTGCAGTCCCTCCTCCCAATTACACTCTACAAGCCACAACTCCATAATCTTCGGGAGTTGTCTCTGAAGAATTGAAGAATCTTAAAACTCAATTCGAGGCATTCAAACAGAAGGATGGTTTACAAAGGTTAGGCATCAAACAGCCTTATCCGATAGAATGGAAGCAGGTATCGTATCCACCAAAATACAAACCTCCGACCATCTCTTTCTATGATGGGACAACCTCTCCAAGTCAGTTCATTAATCATTTTGAAGTAATGACTGATCAATTGCAACCAAGTAACGCTCTCCTTACTCGGGTGTTCATTGGATGTCTCAAAGGAACGGCTTATGAATGGTATAGAAGTCTCCCTGATGGGTGCATTACCTCATTTGCCGGTTTTAAGCAAATGTTTCTTGAACGATTCTACGAAGGGCTCAATGATATGACCATGTCGGCCCTCATAAGAATCAAACAGAAGAATAATGAGACCACTGAGGAATTCATTGAGAGATTCAGAAGAGAAGCCCTCAAAATGCCTCTTGGAACTCCCGATGCTGTTACGATCGACACTTCCAAGTCGAACCTCTTACCAATTATCAGCACGTGGACAGGGTCCACTCAGTTCCAAGATTGGCCTTCATTCATCGTCAGTGCCAAGGCTGCCGAGGTCAGTGCTGAGACCTTTAAGGGTCTAGGGGTACAAATGGCTCCCAAAGAATCAAATCAGAGTGCTAGCAATAGTACTCGACCCAACAATCGCAAAGGGAAAGAAGCTCTTGAAGTCAATCTCCAAAATAGTAGTCAAGAGGTAAAGACTACCCAAGCTACTTCAGCTCCAACAAATCAACAACAGAGATCTCCTCGGCCGAAAGAAGAATATTCTTTCGATGATGACGATGTTTAGGGTATCTTTGAATGCTTACTCAAAGGTAATAAGATTCAATTGCCAGAAATTAAAAAGCCTGATGAAGCCAATAAGACAGATCATCCAAAATACTGTCCATATCATAGAATGCTGGGTCATACAATCCGGTCTTGCTATGTATTAAAAGGGAAGATTCAAGAGATGATTAAATCAGGAGCTGTGACATTAACACCCAAAGACAAAACAGTCACAGCAAATGTAATTTCAATGCAGTTCGGTGACTTCCCTCCCTTAAAGGTGGAAAGTGGGATTGTTCCTATCCCCAAAACAACTCTCGAAGTTGTAAACATCCCACCAGCACAGAATGACGGACTTGTTCCTGTCACAACTAAGAAGGGAGAGATCATGTGGATTCACCCGGATTTATTGACGGAGTTTGAAACGTCTTCCTCTTCTCCTCGGAAGATTTCCTCATCTAAAAAGAAGTTCGGGAAGACTAAGTCATGCAATGTGACTTCTAGTTTTACACCCGATTTTTATCTAACCTCTACTTTCATCTCAGCAGGAAATTCACTCTCTACGAAGATAAAATCTGTACCTCAAATTGAAGATAGGTACAAACCTGCTTTTCATTTATACAGTTCACAATCTTGTGAATTGATGGCGAAGATGGGTTATGATTTAGCCACTGCCCCAGGTTTGAACTCAGGCAAGGGACTCCGAGCACCTTTGGCCATCACCATGAGACATAATCAATCTCGTGTTGGCCTTGGTTTCTGGAATGAAGCTTTCATCAAACATAAAAGAACCAAGAGCAAAATAAAGAATTGCAGCATGGTTTCCATAGACCTTGAACCAGAATCTGAAGTTGAAGTTCATGCTGGAACTCGGTCAGGAAAAGTATATTTGAAAGATTATGCTGAAGTTCCTGAAGAAATTTCTGATGTTCCTCCGGCTACAGCTTCAACTCCAGTCTCTACTGAAGAGCCTTTAAATGTTCCTGTTGAGACAGTTCCTTCTAAACCAACAGCAGCTGACAAAGGCAAACAACAAGTCCGCTTCGACAAACCATTGAAGAAGTCATCTCCTACAGGACTTGAAAAGCCTTATAATTTTGATATATTGGCTCAATTAGCCAATACACCAGCTAAATTGTCAATCTTCGAGCTCTTACGTCTCTCTAAAGAGACTCGAGAAACTTTAAGTGAAGCACTGCTGCAAGCAGAAACCTGCTTAACTCTTCTCAAGAAGTTGGAAACAGAACCTGTTTCTCATTGCCATAATGTATTAGAATTTATTCCAAACATTACCTTTACGCAGGACGATATGCTGCTAGAGGATAATCGACATGACCGTCTGTTATATCATACAGGATATTTTGATTCTATGAAGGTTGATCGTTTATTGATTGATCCAGGATCCGCTCTCAGTATTATGCCAAAGGCTATGTTAGATGCATTGAAGATACCTGTACATAGCCTTTCCAGCACTATCACTACCATCTTGGGATTCAATCAAGGAAAAAGTGAGCCTTTAGGCAAGATTCGCCTTAAATTTCAAATAGGCGATCTTCGTACTAAGGTTACTTTTTACATCATCGACAATCATGGTTGCTCATACAATGCTCTATTAGGAAGACCATTCTTGCATGAACATAATGTCGTTCCTTCAACCCTTCATCAGTGCTTCAAATATGTTGATGATAATGGAGAGGTTCAAAAAGAAGTGGCAGATCTTTACCTATTCAAAGGAGTCGAAGATTACTTCAATGACGCTCGCATGTACAAAGATGAATACTCGAAAGTCTTGCAAGCTATGGATAATGAAGATGAGACATCCAAAGTTGACACTTTTGTTATTCCTGTAAAAGGGCGTATCACTCCTCCGCAGTCTGTTAGATCATCCGAAGAAGGCTCACTGATAATTCCGGTCAGTAGACGTACTACTTCATCATCTGCCCAGGGCTCACTGATAATTCCTGTCAGTGGACGCACTACTGCACCATCTTCCCAAGCTTTACAAAGTTTGCTGATCATTCCTGTCAGTGGACTCATCACTCCCCCTCCATCTTCTCAGGCTAGATCAGATACTCTAGTCATTCCAGTCAGTGGATGCATTACTTATCCACGGTCTTCTTCAAGGGAGCTCACCTCTTCTGAGCCTTTTGTTATCGATCTTAATCGAAACAAAAATTCTAACTGTTCTTCTTCTTCCCCCTTTGTCGTTAATCTGACTAAGTCTGATAAGGCTCAGCCTTCTGTTGTAAATACAGCATCTAGTATTAATGAAGCATCTCCTTTGCAGTATATTGATGTTTGTGGTTATGTACAAAGTTATTTACAATTGCTAAATAGCTTAGAGCCACTAACTATAGGGGTTGTTCAAGCTCTTCATACAGACGTATCATTAGACTCTATATAGAAATCATACTTTGTGGTCCCCAGTCGAAAGAAGGGAGAAAATCCAATATTTTTCTATAAAGGACCTCAGAATCCTCCTAACTTGGAAGAAGATGACATAAACGATGATACTGGAAGGTTACAACTGCGTCGCTACAGTCAACAATCCAAAAATATCATCAAAAATATGGGTTATGACTTTAGAACCAGTCTCAATAATGGGAAAGGAAGAAGAATGCCTGTTCGAATTCCTCCATTAAAATACGGAAGGACAAAATGTGGTTTAGGTTACATTGCTCCTACTTCCTTTATCAATATAGTCCATGAAGAGTCAAAATTCAATAAAGACGAACAATCTGAAGATGAACGATCTGAGTCTTCTGATTCTCTCTCTTGGAATTCTGACACGAGTATTGACGATCTTCATCGCTCTATTCTATCCATCAATATGGTCTCTGTTGATGGCCCACAAGAAAATGATGAAGATGAGGATGATTTTGAAATATCACCCGAATCAGAACAATGGGCTCAAAGATTAGATGACCAATGGGAATTCAGGTTCGAGCAGAGGGAACCTCCTACCGAAGATAAACTGATCCAAATTGATGTTGGTGAAGAAGGTTCTCCTAAACCAATATTCATCAGTGAAAGTCTTTCAGAAACAGATAAGCAAGACATGATCAAGCTTATTCGTGATTATATCGATGTCTTCGCCTGGAGCTATGAGGATATGCCAGGACTAGATCCGAAGATCGCAATGCACAAGCTTAATATTATGCCAAATGCTAAACCGGTCAAACAGCAACAGCGACGATTTCGTCCAGACATTATGGATGCAATTGAAGCTGAAGTCAACAAGCTTATGGCTTCCGAATTTATCAGAGAGGAACAACATCCTGACTGGGTGGCTAACATTGTTCCTGTCCTTAAAAAGACTGGCAAGATCCGAGTCTGTATAGACTTTCACGATCTCAATGCAGCTTGTCCTAAAGACGAGTTTCCTCTTCCAATTACTGATGTTATGATCGACAATACATGTGGTTTCGAAGGAATGTCATTTATGGATGGGTATTCGGGATACAACCAGATCAAAATGTTTCCAGATGATGAAAAACATACTTCTTTCAGAACGCCGATCGGTACATACTGTTATACAGTGATGCCGTTTGGTCTCAAGAATGCAGGAGCAACATATCAGCGAGCAATGAGCACTATATTTCGCGAACATCTCCGAAAAATAGTCGAATGCTATGTTGATGATATTGCAGTCAAAAGTCGACGAAAGGAGGATCATATCCAAGATTTGAAGACTATCTTTGATTTAATGCGTCAGCATCAACTTAAAATGAACCCTACTAAGTCCTTCCTGGGCGTCTCTAGTGGTAAATTTCTCGGCTTCGTCATTACCGCTAAAGGTATACACGTGGATCCCGAGAAGATCAAAGCCATCCAAGAGATGCGTCCTCCACGCACCTTAAAAGAGCTACGAGGATTTCAAGGAAGAATTGCTTATATCAGGAGATTCATTTCCAACTTATCAGGACGCTGCAGACCATTCCACAAACTTCTGAAGAAAGGTGTATCTTTCATCTGGAACGAAGAATGTCAAAAAGCATTTGATGACATCAAACAGTACCTCATCAACCCTCCAGTTTTGGTACCTTCCGTCTCGAGAATACCATTTCTTCTATATGTTCGAGCTATGGATCATTCTCTTGGTGCATTACTCGCCCAGAAAAATAAAGATGGTCATGAACAGGCCATTTATTATCTCAGTCGCACAATGACGGGTGCTGAACCGCGTTATTCTCCAATCGAGAAAGAATGCCTAGCATTAATGTTTGCTGTTCAGAAAACACGACATTATATTATCGGTCAAACGATTCATGTCATTTCCAGAGTGAATCCCATCAGGATTATGATGAAGAAACCTGGTATTCTCAACTCCAGACTAGCTAATTGGGGAATCTTGTTAGCCCAATATGACATGCATTATATTCCTCAGAAGTTAGTTAAAGGACAGGCTCTTGCTGATTTTCTAGCAGCTCATGCAGTCCCAGAAGATTCTAAATTATATGATGAGATTTCCGATAAAGTTCTGGATTCAAATATGGTTTCTGAAGAAGTTCCTACCTGGCGTCTATTCTTTGATGGAGCATCTAGAATAGGTCCTAACGGCAATATTGTCGTCGGAGTTGGAATTGTTCTTGTATCCCCAGAGGGATTAACTATTCAGAGGGCTTATTCTCTAGATCAATCATGTTCAAATAATGTTACAGAATACAATGCGTTGCTCATTGGTCTTCAACTCGCTAAACATCTGGATGTTCAATATTTAGAAGTTTATGGAGACTCTAAGCTTATCATCAATCAGATCAGAGGAACGTATGAAGTTCGTCATCAAGATTTGATAACTTATCATCGAATAGCACTCTCTATGGCCTCCTCCTTTGAAGGTTTCTTTATTGAACATGTTCGACGAGCCTATAATGCAGAAGCTGATGCTTTGGCTAATCTTGCTGCTGTATTAGCCATACCAATCAGACGTCAGCAAGTGATAGTGGTTTATAACCGAGAACTATTCTGTGTTGAAAATAATCTGGCTTTGGCTTTTTCCCATAATCCAGACGAAGATTCTCTCAACTTTGATGCTGAATTAAAGTTTGACAAAATGTCCTTGTCTTCTTCCGATTCTACTATGAAATATGTCTTTTCCAACAAAATAGACACCGTAACTGAAGACTGGAGACGCCCGTTTCTGGACTTTGTGTTGTATGACATACTTCCTGATAACCCGAGTGAAGCAGCATCTATCCGGCGCCGGTCTCTCAGATTCTACTATAATCATACTACGAAGACACTATATCATCGAGCCTATGATGGTCTTCTTCTTCGATGCATCGCTGGTGAAGAAGCACAACAGATAATCCGTGAAGCACATGATGGCGTTGCGGAGCTCACCAGCCAGGTCCAAAACTTCAAGATCGTATCCGACGTATAGGTTATTATTGGCCCACGATGGTAGCTGATACTATTCAATATGCTCGGAAATGTAAAGCCTGTCAAATTCATGCAGACTTTATCCATCAACCATCGGAGTTCTTACACCCAACAGCGGCATCATGGCCTTTTGAAGCTTGGGGCATGGACGTCATCGGTCCTATCAATCCACCATCATCAAAAGGACATCGGTTTATTCTAGCAATAACTGATTACTTTTCTAAATGGGCTGAAGCAATCCCATTATCTGAAGTCAAGACTTCTAATGTTATCAACTTTGTCAAACATCATGTCATCTATCGATTTGGTGTTCCTCGGCGTATTATCCATGATAATGGACCACAGTTCGTCAGCCAGAAATTTACTCGATTCTGTAATGATCATCGGATTAATAATCTGGCTTCTACAGCATATAATCCAGCAGCCAATGGACTAGCAGAGGCTTTCAACAAAACAATCATCAAACTCTTGAAAAAGTTCGTTTATTCCAATAAACGTAACTGGAGTGAGAAGCTTGGTGAATGTTTATGGGCTTATCGCACCACAGTTCGCAATGCAACCAGATGTACACCTTTCTCTTTGGTATATGGGTGTGAAGCTGTTCTTCCCCTCGAGATACAAATTCCTTCTTTGAGAGTTGCAATCTCCAATGAATTTACGACAGAGAATAATGATCGACTTCGACTTCAAGAGTTGGAAGCTCTAGATGAAAAACGATTGTATGCGCAACAAAATATCGAGCTATATCAAGCCCGAATCTCAAAAGCTTTTAATCGGAAAGTCAAAGTCAGAACATATCAAAAGGGAGAATTGGTCCTTACTGTCAAACGTCCAATGACCATGACACATATGAGCAAAGGCAAATTTGACGCGAAATGGGAAGGCCCATTCGTAGTAAACAAAGTCTTCTCTAATGGAGCATATCAGCTTGCCTCTATGGACGGAAAAGTCACGATGATGCCTATCAATGGCAAATTCTTAAAGAAATATTATGTATAAATAATATTTTCATTACTCCCCAGCAAGTGTAAAATCAAAAATTTATTCTTCTCTACAAAAGCTATTTCGATGTCATTATCCCCAGCGGAAACTGATATTCTACCATGTATCATTTTCCCAGAGAATTTGATATTTTGTCTTATTAGATTCCCAGTGGATTTAATAAAGATCTTGTATAGAAAATCATGTCCATATCACCTCTGAATTTTCTATCTCAGTATGTATCATATTTTCTATCATAGGAAAATGATATTTAGTCTTTTGATTTCCAAGTTCAAAGATCATGGAAAATAGAATCCAAAGATATCTTTATATCGGAATTCTGTTTTCTCTCACCAGTATTAAACTAAAATTACCTTTGGTTTAATATCATGATAGAGTTACAAAGTTTATTTGTATATTCTATTCTACTGAAATATGTCATGTATCATTTACCTCTTAACATGTTTTCTACAAAAATATCATCCACAAAATCGAAGTCAAATAAAGATATTCATTTCAATCAAATTCGGAATATTGATTACAAATGGTATCAAGATTTCAATATATGATCTATTTAGGAGGAGCGATTATCTCCTGAATATGAACAATTACATTATTCATCTTCTCATCATGGGCTTTCTTGAGACGCTCTGCTGTTTCAGATACAATCATCCGTTGATCATATTCCGCAACAATAGAACTTCGGCGATTGGTCTCTTCAATCTGATGGGTTTGCATCTGTTCCCGCTCTTCCTGTAAAGATTGATAACGTTCAGCTTCAGATTGACGATCAGCTGCAATCTTTGATTGTTCTTCTTCCACGGAGGCAATTTGTTTTTGGAGACGAGCTAGCTCTTTCCTCAACTTTCTAAGATCTTCAGCCCTTGACGATTCATCTTTCTCTAAACGCTCCATATTCTGACGAGTATTTAACATCTCTTCGTCTTTTGCCATTAATTCCTTAGAAGACTGAACGAGGAAATCTGTCAGAGCAATATGTTGAGCTTGAGCTTCGCTCTCCAATTGAGAGATTTCAGCTGCAGTCAGAGACTCAATATCCTCCTTTTTAATCTCCCAATATTTTTGGATGTTGGCTTCTAAATCATTCAAGAGATGTTCAAAGAAGACACATTGAGCCTCATAACCAGATTGTCTCAAGGCTGAACATGGGAAACTAGTCGCTTCTCGAAGACTCGAAAAGGGCATAGTCTCATCTTTCGTGAGTCGCCTCGAATATGTATCCAGATATGTATAAATAATATCTGAATACATCCTCATGACTTTGGCTATCCCTGTGTCAAAACTGGGAGTCGCTGCAATAATAGGGGAAGGAGCAGGAGGAGCTTCTATTCTTGGAGCTGAAGTTAGTACCCTTGGAGAACTCGGCAGATGGGAACTCCTCTCACCCACCTCAGTTTGAACAAGTGGGGCTTGAGTAGAACTCATAGCCGGTGCAGTTCCTACAGCTGTTGAAATAAAAGAAGCATGATCAAAACCAAAAGATAATAAAGCAGAGACAAGACAAAACTTTGATGAATAAAATATTACCTGGAGTTGGTTCATATTCAGTCTCCTTCGGATCATTCAATCCGGCTCTTAGTCTGTTCAGAGTACTTTCTGACATGGGATTTATTTCACTGCTTCCCGTACCAGAAGTACTCGGAATTTGGACCTCAATTTCCAAATGCCTCTCCGGTTCTGGTGTTAACCCAGAGTGTTGACCAATGGTCTTCAGTGCATCTATTGGTATTTTAGACAATGATTCATCGTCTATCTCCATGTCTTCTTCTCCAGAAGAATGAGACGACGGTTCATAGTCAACTTGTTCGCTCTTCGAAGCTTCAACAATTGGATTGAGAGGAGTGGCTTCCTTCACTGATTCTCCCGAAATCAGTAAGTCATTAGCCGTTTCAGTCTGATGCTCGGCCTCTACCGCAGGTTGACTAATTTCCTGCGCATCATCGGCTATTGGTGGAACTGAGCCTACATCAAAATGTCTAGAAGACCCAGCAGTTTCAGGAATATCTTCTTCTTCTGTCTTTACAGAGAAATCAAAAGTAGCTTGCTTTTCTGCAGCCAATCGCATAGCACGATCTGTGGGACTCTCTGCATCCAGACAAATTACGGATTTAGTTTTTGAAACTATTACTTTCCTTCCTATTCTTCTGGTTAAAGGAACAGTAGGATAAGTGTCTAATGGATCACTACCTGTTTCATCAATATTTCTGGCTCGTTCAGAAACAGGAGAATTCCCGGGAATAGAAATTCCTCCGCGACTTCGAGTCTCTGCTCGAGTAGCTCTTTTTACGGCAGGACCCGCAGTACCTTTACTCCTCTTCCTCTTCGGTGTATTATCAACAGATATACTTTCTTCAGCACTCCCGATAGGCACATGCAATGGTTGATGAAGGTCATCAGAGAAGAAAATTTCCAAAACATCATCATCAACTTCATCGGTGGCCAGAGGATCTTCTTTGTCGTGACAATCCCTAGGCAAGGCGGATTTAGTTGATTTCTTTTCAACATGAATAAAGCTTTTACCTAAGATGCTAAATTTTTCATCAAAGGTATTAGCTGATACATAAAATCTGGCATAGGACGCCAATATCTTAGCTCCTCTCCGATAGTTGATCGGATCTGGCATAGAAAAGGTAGCCCCTGTACCTTTGGCAATGTAATATAGCCAAGCTCTGGCACCATCAACCAACCCACCTTGATGAGCAAAACACGCTGTTGCATGGCCCACATGCAACTGATCGTAACCAAATTGACGAGCAAATCTGCTCGGAAGATATGGCTCTATATATGTGATATCGTCACGACGGCAAATTAAATGAGATGGCCTGATTCTCTTTAGCCATTCATGTTGGACATCATCCAACTCATTAGCACCAACGCCGTCAATCAATCTCCCAGGCATGGTCTCATAACCAATAGGGGGAGGAACACAAGCGAAGCTCCAGAGCTCTCCCCTGTTCAAGATGGTTCTGCAATCAGTTAAAGTATCATATCTCCATTTCGGTATGTGCTTGTACCTTTCAAGGAAAGTGTCATCTGGCCTAGCCATCCCAGCACTCATCAGAGATTCAAAATGAAGAAGCAGCCATCCAAACAAGTATGTAAAGGGCATTTCTATCCGGGGAAAGGACGTCAAGCTCTTCCGTGCCAATTCGAACATCCTATCTGTGTATGCCCTTAATCCGGCATTCAGACGGCAGGTCATTGCCGTTAATAGATCCATTTTATACCCAAAAACCAGACGGACTGCTGCGAAGACGACTCCTCTGTGCATCCTGTCTGCCGAACAGGTGCCAGGAACTACGAATTTCCTCAGCCAAAGAGATATGAAACCGGCCAGATGACCTTCATCGGACAATTCTCGGCCACCCTGCTTAATATAGGTTTCTAATCTATCACCGGCCTTGTAGCTGTTGATGTCTTCTTCGACGACAATGTCATCATGATTAGTCTCCCGGATTAATCTGTTAATCTCGGCTTGACTCAAGGGCTTGAATTTTCCGACATACTGCTCGGTCTTTTTCTTCTTTTGGACTTCGTCAGTGCGGCCTTGAAACAAATAAGCCATCCACTTCGAAGAATAGCAATTGGAGTCCCCCTCTCCACCTTGTCCCTTATAAAAAGCTTTACAGATGCTGTAATGACACATTAATTCTTCAAATACATAAAGAATTAGTGGGTTGGCTGCAGAAATCTTATTCATTTCGTCAACAAAAGGGATATATTCTTCATATGGCAAATCTGCCGTGGGTAGCTGAGATATATATGCCATTTCATGAAGGGCGAATCCCATCTCGCCCTTTGGGGTCATGAAGGTGCCAGTCCGATAGTTATATCTCTCCGCTAATGCCAAAAACAGATCTGGGTTTGGTTTGAAACCATAAGCAGTACACTTAATGGCATCATATAAACCTATCGCCTTCAACTGTGCACCGAAGTTTTGCAAAATCTATCTCACTAGAGCATTCCATCTAGTGTTCTCTGGATTTACTAGACCAGTCAGCCTCATTGACTGTTTTGGGTAGATGGCATTCTTTAATTGAATAAATTCATTGGCAAAAATTGGGACTCTGACTGGCTTCAGCAGTGTCGAGTCCTCAGGAGGGATGGTGGCAGGTAACAATCCTCGCAGAGATGTGACATGCGGTTCAGTACCACTGCGGAACCTTCCTTGACGATATCCAATCCATCCAGCCTTAGCTTGTCGGGATGGAGTAATATCCCACTTCATCTGTCTTTGCTGGCCCGAATGGAATAAACGGGCTATGTTGATACTCTTTGTCTAACCAGTCAAATACATAGGCTGATTTACATCACCATCCCTATAGTAACTGTATGATACTTTGTCCAGAGCAGGCTGGAAATTCATGTCAATAGCATCTTCAAAAAGGAATACTGGCTTCAAATGGGCAACACCATCTACACTTTGTAACGGCAGTCCACTCATTAGGTTCAGCAAAATATCATCCTCCTGATTGGTCAACAGAGCTATTCTTATGGAAGGTCCGTCAAATTGGGGAAAATAAACATGTGATAGATCACTTCTATAATTATTTCCCATACTTCCTTCAAATTCTGCTTCCTAAGCCAGAATATCCACTGCAAATGAAGAATAAAGTATTAAAAATCTTCAATGTCAAGAGATGATAAAGCTCAACATACGCTCAGTTTTTACTAAGCGTACAGCCCAGCATACGCTCAGTTTTTATTAAGCGTATGGCAGACTCAAGGTTCAGCATACGCTCAGTTTTCTTTAAGCGTATGGCAGACTCAAGGTTCAGCATACGCTCAGTTTCCTTTAAGCGTATTTTATCTTAAGTGAATGGTTTTTAAAGTTCAGTTTATGATCAGTTTGAGTATATCAGCGTATGGTTGACAAGATGATCATCAAAAGTTTACGTTAACACAAGAGTTAGCGTATCTCAATGAGACAAATTGCCATAGCATATTCTTTTAAAAGAGAGTGTATTTTGATATCTCTATCAAAAATATACGCTCCAAACATACTTTTCGTAAAAACGAAAAATATGGAATACAGCTAAACCTTAAAGAGGGAAGCGTATTTGCTGACGTATTGACCCTAAAGAGGGATACGTTTTCTGAGTTTTGTTCTAACCAGAGCCCTAAAAAAAAGGGAATAGTTATTTGTTTATCATCATCTTCGTCCTCACCATAAAGAGGTTTCAATGGCCGTTCACTGCGTGAAACACGTTGACTGGCCGTTCTCTTGGTAGTGGCAGTGTCGACGGCAGGATAAGATGATTCTTCAGGGGCTTTCCCCTTTCCTTTTGCAGCAGCATCAATCTTGGGTGCCATTAATGGAGATGGAGTTGAAGACGAAGAAGAAGAAGAAAAATCTTGAGTTTCTGAAAGCTCTTTTCTCTCTTGAAGGCAAAAGCTCTGGTAAAGAAATAAAATAGGTTTTGGGAGACCTATTTATAGAATAAAGAAAGAAGTTCAAAACGGCGGATATTTTCTAAACAAAATCCCTAAAGAATTGCACTGATATGGAGGAAGATAACAAACTAATGCCAACGTGTCAGGACTCATTCCCACTTTCTGTTCAAAGTAATTTCGAACTTTTGAAACTCATAAAGTTCGAAAACTTTGAAGGGGGTCTTGTAGGATGTGGAAAATTATGACACGCTGTCATTTTCATCCATACGCTTAAAGACAGATGTCAGTTGAAGCCATACGCTCAATTCAGAGTTGTACACTCATTCAAAAGCCATACGCTCAGTAAATATTTTATTATTTACTGAAGTGACAGCACAACATATGTTTAAATGAGGAATGAATCTGACACTTCATCTTTCGTGCAAAGACAGCTGTCACGAGAAAAGTAACCGTCGTATAGGTTTTCGAAGAGTCGGTTTTGTCTTTTACGAGGACAACTCAGCAGCCTTCATAAATACAAAAGCCATCATTACTGTCAGTCTGTCAGCCGTCAAATCCGCAGTCACGACGCTCGAGAAGATTTTGTCAGCTATGGAAAGATATGGTGTACCAAAGAAGATTGATGATAGCCACGTGGCCACTTCTCCAGTGAGCGTATCGACCTCACATGACTCCTTCTTCACACAGTCAAGTGAGCGTATGGACCTCACATGATTCCTTGCTAAACAAGCGAGCGTATGACCTCACATAACTCCTTGCCCATAAAGTGAGCGTATGGATTTCCTATGGCACTACGCTGTCCAAGTCAGCGTATAACTCTCCTTCAACGAGGCAGCGTATTACAGCAACCATATCCAGGATTACAGTCAACACACGTTCTCACGTGTCCTGTACCAATTATCCACTTCTCTAGAAGTTATGCAACGTGGCATCCAGGCCATCAATCTCTCCTGAACATGCTCTACTACTTTCAACCGCACGCTAATGTGTCTCCATCAAAATTCGCCACGCGTCCCTGCAGTTATGCACACGTCAAGTAACTACCTGAGCGTATGCTTAAGGACAGTTATCCTGAACTCTATAAAAAAGAGTTTCTTCATCTTCATCAGGGACTACAGTCAATTTCAGAGAGAACAGAGAGATTGCCCAGTTGCTGTCCAAGTTCTTCAAAGTTCGAGTCTTCTTCATCGCATCGTCCAAGGGATAAAGTAATCGTCTTCTAGATTAGATTCCTACAGTTGTAATTTTCTCAGATACAAAATAAATAAAGTGAATTTATTTATGGAAAACAGTCCGTGGCTGCATGAGTATATGGTGGTGCCATCTACACTCGACTAATGTATGAAGTACGTGTCCACCAACGACATCATCTGGACGGAGTTCGCGGACATTGACCCTTTCAAGGGGGTTGAAGCCTACTTCACTGATTCTATCATGTACAAGTCGCCCGACGAAGGGGAAGCCAATGATGCTGACGATGAAGCAGAAACGGCAGTAGAGCCGGACATGGAGCCAGAGATGATTCCCGATGCTCCTTTGAAAATTCGAATCAAAGGGAAACCGCCTCAGATGCTGCCTCCCATGACCATCAAGCTACCTGGAAAAGCACCAACTGCTCTAGGTAGAACACCTACTGAAGCTCCCTTGAAGATACGGCTCAAGGGAAAGCCGCCTCAAACATCGGCCCCCCTTGTGGAAAAACTACAAGGAAAGGCACCAATCACTGAAGGCGCAGTTGAGACACCTCTGAAGGTGCGTCTTAAAGGCAAGCCTCCACAATCATCTGTCTCATCCAAGCTGCCGAAGAAGGCCCACATAGCCCTCTCGAACCCCAAGGTCAAAGCTGCAGTGGACTCTCCCGATCTAACCCAGTACTCACAGATGAAGAGCTAGGGAAATACATATCTGCTGATGTAGATGCACCCTCTCTGGACAATGTAATCCCGTAGGACAAAATCTCGTATTTTATCAATAATAGAGTGTCTTTTAATTATTCTAGTCTTCCACATTGGAATGCCATGTATACATTAGATAACGCTCTACGGTCGTTGCAAACACAAATAACGACCGTCAATCATGTAAATCGAGTAGTCCCGTCCCAAGGGGTCTGTTTCGTAGTCCTACCGCGGAATCGAAATGAAGAATCCATCATCTTCGGCAAAGTCGAGCGTCATCAAGACCTCCCGCCACTCGAGCCAGAACCAGATACCGGCAGAATACAAGTCTATCGGTACATGGACAAGGCAAAGTACCTCATCCAAAAGATGGGTTACGACCTAAAAAGTAACAAAGGCGTGAACTACGGCAAGGGTCGACGTCTTTCTCTCCGGCTTCCAACACCTAAAGGAAAGCCGCAGGACTACTATAATCGAACTCGACGGAGGATGGGCTATATAACACCACCGGCAACTCCAGAGAGTTCGGAGGCGAAAGAAGTAGAACATTCTCATTCGTCTGAAGCATCAACCTGGGATTCCGATACCAGTATCGGCTCAGTCATCAAGAAGGTGCTATCAGTCAACATAGCATCTGCACAATCTCAAGAAGATGAAGGCGAAGACCAAACACCAGAATTCTTCGAGGAAGAACCTTGGGCTCAACGCCTAGGAGCATAGTGGGAGTCTCGTTTTGAATTACGCGAACCCTCTACCAAAGACGAAATCGAGCAGATTGACCTTGGGGATGGATCTTCTTCCAAACCCATCTTCATCAGCAAGAGTCTAAAAGGACCAGATCGAGAATCTTTGGTCCAATTGGCCAAAGAATATATCGACATCTTCGTCTAGAGCTACGAAGATATGTCGAGACTTGATCCCCAGATCGTGATGCATAGGCTTAACATCTTACCTGATGCCAAGCCTATAAAGCAACAACAGCGACATTTTCGTCCTGACATCATGAACGCTATCGATCAAGAAGTGGACAAACTCCTGACCAGCAGGTTTATTCGGGAAGAGCAACACCCGGATTGGGTGGCCAACGTCGTTCCTGTCACCAAAAAGAATGTGAAGATACGAGTCTGTATCGACTTTAGGGACCTCAACACCGCTTGTCCGAAGGACGAATTCCTGCTTCCAATCACCGACATGATGATCAACAATACAAGTGGCTTCGAACGCATATCTTTCATGGATGAGTACTCGGGCTACAACCAGATCAAAATGTTCCCCGATGACGCAAAACATACGTCATTCAGGACTCCGAAGGGGGTTTTCTGCTACACATTGATGCCCTTCAGCTTGAATAATGCTGGTGTAACATACCAACAAGCTATGAGTACCATCTTCCGTCAACACCTTTGCAAGACAGTTGAATGCTATGTTGATGATATCGCTGTCAAGAGCCGTCTAAAAGGTGATCACCTACAAGACCTGAAGACAGTCTTCGATCTCATGCGAGCACATCAACTCAAGATGAACCCCACTAAATCCTTCGTTGGGATTTCTAGCGAAAAGTTCCTGGATTTCGTTATCATGACGAAAGGCATTCATGTCGATCCCGAGAAGACCAAGGCCATCCTTGACATAGACCCTCCGAAGAACCTCCGAGAACTTTGAGGAACCTCCGAGAACTTTAAGGCCTGCATGGGCGTCTGGCATACATTCGAAGGTTTATAGCAAACCTTTTCAAAAAATGCCAACCCTTCACTCAGCTCATGAAGAAGGGAATCTCTTACGTCTGGACAGAGGAATGCCAGAAAGCTTTTGATGACATCAAAGCTTACCTGACGAGCCCGCAAGTCCTGGTGGCACCCGTCGCCGGCAAACCATTTCTCCTCTACGTCCGTGCCATGTATCATTCCCTCGGCGCTCTGCTGGCTCAGAACAGCGATACGGGCTATGAGCAAGCTATCTACTACCTCAGTAGGATACTTATCGGGACCGAACACCGGTACAACCCCGTTGAAAAGGAGTGTCTGGCTTTGGTATTCGCCATCCAGAAGACTCGCCATTATGTCTCAGGCCAGACAATTCATGTCATCTCCCGAGTTAATCCACTCAGGGTTCTCATGACAAAGCCAGGATCATTAAACTCCCGGCTAGCTACATGGGCGATCATGTTGACGCCATACAACATGGTGTTCGTTCCACAAAAAGCCGTCAAGGGTCAAGCTCTGGCCAACTTTTTAGCCGCGCACCCTATCCCAGGGTCTTCCAGACTCTATGAAGACATCCCGGATGAGGTCCAAGAATCAAATGTCACCGAAGAAAGCTCCGTCTGGCGGATGTTTTTCGATGACGCTTCAAGAACAGGCGCCAAAGGCCAAATCATCACCGGAGTGGGGGTAGTCTTAGTCTCCCCCGATCAGCTGGTCATCCAGCGTGCTTACTCCCTTTCGAAGTCGTGCTCCAACAATGTTGCCGAGTACAACGCTCTTATCATGGGACTCCAGCTATCGCAACAGCTGGGGGTAGATCATCTGGAAGCCTACGACGACTCAAAACCCGTCGTTAATCAGGTCAGAGGACAATACGAAGTTCGCCATGAAAATCTGGTTCCTTACCATGAAGTTGTATTGAACATTATTTCAACCTTCACCAAGTTCTCCATAGAACACGTACCCCGATTATAAAACCTGGAGGCTGACGCTCTGGCTGGCCTCACAGCCTCATTGGCAGCACCCCTCGGGACTCGGCACTACGTCACGGTAGTTGGACGAGACTTTGTCTGTCCTAAAAATAACCTATGCTCACAAAAGGCCCATGCCATGTCAATAAGTGCTGGTATTAATGTCCGAGATTGGATGTTCCCGTTCATCGACTTTGCTGTCTACAAAATTCTTCCAGAAGACCCGAAAGAAGACGTCTCAGTTAGGTTCCCTTCAATTTTATTACGATACAACTACTAAAATGCTGTACCGACGCTCCTACGATGGACTTCTCCTTCGATGCCTGTCCAACGAAGAGGCAGCCGAAGCCCTTCGAGAAGCTCATGATGGAACTTGCGGAGCTCATCAACCTGGGCCTAAGTTACAGGATCGACTACGATGCATGAGTTACTACTGGCTAACTATGGCAACCGACACTGTCGACTATGCTAAGAAGTGTCATGCTTGTCAGCTTCATGCCGAATTCATCCATACACCGTCGGAACAACTACATCCTACGGTCGCCTCTTGGTCCTTTGAAGCTTGGGGCATGGACATTGTAGGACCTATCACCCCTCCTTCATCAAGGGGACACTGCTTCATCCTAGCCATCACCGACTACTTATCCAAATGGGCAGAAGCAGTTCCGCTGACGGAAGTGAAGAGCTCTAGGGTGATCAGCTTCATCAAGCACCATGTCATATACCATTTCGGGGTACCTCGAAGGATTATCCACGATAATGGTCCATAATTCACCATCCATGTTTTCAGCAGATTCTGTGACAAAAATCACATTCAGAACGTGGCATCAACCGCCTATAATCTGACAGCTAACAGATTGGCCAAGGCGTTTAACAAGACTATCGTCAAGCTACTCAAAAAGGTCGTGTCATCCAACAAATGCAATTGGGACGAAAATCTCGGCAAATGCCTTTGGGCCTACCGTACAATGGTACGGACCCCGACGGGCAACACACCATTCTCTTTAGTCTACGGAAGCGAAGCGGTACTGCCTCTCGAGATCCAGATACCCTCATTCTGTGTATCGATCACAAATCGACTCACAGAAGAAGACAATCAACGTCGTCGTCTACGAGAATTGGAGGCACTTAACGAAAAACATCTCCTAGCTTAGCAGCGCATCGAACTCTATCAAGTCCATATATCACAGGCTTTCAACAAGAAGGTAAGCAGAGGACTTTCCAAGTAGGCGACCTGGTTCTCGCAGTCAGGAGGCCGATGGTGTTGACTCACAAGACACCAGGAAAGTTCAAGCCCAAGTCGGAGGGACCTTTCATCATAGAGACGGTATACTCAAACGGTGCTTACAGCCTCGCCAAACCCAATGGAGACTTGTTCATGATGTCCATCAACGGCAAGTTCCTAAAGAAGTACTACTCTTGACATCCTTCAGACATGTACTTCTATCTCCACCCAACAAGGGAGTCTGTGGACCCAATCATTAGGGCTCACGTACACCTCCCTTCCACAAAATCCTGCGCTTTCGGAACCCAGCTGTTCCGTGGCGTTCTATCCTCAGTAGAAGAACAACCACGTCCACATTACCTCTGAATTGCTCTTCTACACCCTGCAAAACATAATCTGACACCATGTAGGATTATGCTGCTTATCATGTTTACTACGTCCACATCACCTCTGAGTAAATATTCCATACAGACAACCCCTGCGTTGTCGTACATTGATCGCAGAACTTCCATGTCCACATTACCTCTGAGTAGTTTCGCATATCTCCCCAGAGTCATTCCTACCACATCCATAACACCTCTGAGTAGGAAGATTCCGATATTTGAACCCCATATTTACCACGTCCATATTACCTCTGAGCAAATATGTTGGTTCTCTCAAACTTATCTGTACCTAAAAACCATGGTACGCAAAAGATAATAGGTCCACACAAATCATCAAGTTCATGACAGCAAGAATAAACACACCATAAAACTCTTTATTCTTTATTTAAAAATAAAGGATTACATCCCCAGCAGGAGTTGCAAATTACACAAAATAACAAAAAAAAGGGAGAGGCTACAATCCCTAAGCATCACCGGGATTGGCTGAAAGCTCTTCGATCCGACGCTTCAAGTCTTACGCCCGAGTCTCTGCGGTCGCCAGGACTCGGCGTTTGACTTCTTGACGCATTATTTCTATGGCCTCAAGGGAAGTATCATCCTCATACTTCTCGTCCAACTGTTGCTGCTGCTGGGCCAGGGAAAGAGCCTGGCGGGTGAAAGCTACTTTCTCCTCCTTAGATGCTACATGTTCAGCCTGGACTTGCTCAACATCTAATAAGAGTTGGGCCCGCTGGTCTTCAAGGAGGCGAATCTTGGCATTAACCTCCGCTATACTAGCGTCTAACGCATCTCGTAACTCCACCTTCTCCTGTGTGGACTGAGATAGCCTCTCCACCGCAGCCTCAGCTTCGGCCACCTCGCGTTCCCAGACAGCAACGGTGGCCTGATAAGATGACTCAGTTTCAGCGATCAACTTCTTCTTTTTTGTCTCTATCAGAGCGGAGAGATCATTTCGCTGGATACTCTAAAACTCAGAAAGCAGCTGGTCGAGCTCGGCCACCAATGCCTCCAGAATCTCGGCCATATGGTCATGGCCCTGGTGAAAACGTATCAGACCAATATGAGGAAGCGCCATGGATTTTGCCATCGCGAAATTCTTGTTGGCATTTATCACTGTCGATACGCCCCTCTGCAGCATCTTGTACACCACCTCAATGATAAACTTTACATACTCATCCACATCTGCCAGCACTTGCGGCGTCATAGCAGGAGTTGGAGGAGCTGCTCTAGACGGCAGACCGGAAGAAGACCCGCCGGCTTCAATCTGCGAGGCTGAAACCTCGGCATCAACGGACTATCCCTCAACGGGGGTTTGAACTTCTCTACTGCCCCGAGGAACCAAGAGAACGGAAGGAGCCGAGAGGGGCGTCGATATCTTACCCCAAGTGGAAGGAGCAACAGGGGGTTCCAGCAAACCCTTACCCTTCTCAAGCTCGGGGAGACCACCAACGCCATGAGCTATCTCCTCCGTATCCAACACACTATCAGCAGGCCGCACGGGACCTTCCCCCTCTGGCAAAGCAATAAAATTAGCACTTTTTTCCTGACTCGGCTTCCCTAGAGTCAGGCTCGACGGACGAGTCTCACCTTCCTCATCGAATCCCTCCGTGAGGATAGAATCTATCGCTGCCTCCTGTTCGACAGCCACCTCAGCCTCCGCTGCTGAGTCTGGGGTAGGGCTCAGCAATACTGCAGCTGACCTCCCCTCATCATGGCAAGGAGGGGAATCAGCCCTCTCCTCTGTTTCAACCATGTCTGTTGCTCCTGCAACAGGCTCACTCATCTCTGGAGGAACGTCATCTGAAGACGACGAAATCCACTCCAGTTCCTCATTTGGAAGCCCCGTATCTGCTGGGTCCTCAATACCAAAGGCCCCCACGGGGGCTTGCACCCTCCCGGGAACTGTTTCAACCTCAGCTTCCCTTCTAACATAATCTGGAGATACTAAAATCTCTGTGGGAACGACATTGTCAGGATTCTCCTCCACGGGAGACGCTACAATCGGATGAATGCGCTCGTTAGAAGAGCTAGCCACCTTTTTTGGTTTACTGATGCCCGGTTTCGAAACCCGGGTTTTTTTTTCAATGGTTCCTACAAAAGGAAAGCATATGTCACAAAAATGACAGAAGGAGCCAGGTTATGGAGAACGTCTTTACGTCAGCAGGAACTGATTCTATTGGCATTACAGGCGGCACTCCTGTAGCCTCCACCTTTAGAGTCGTCGCTTTTTTGGCCTATTTGGTGCAGACGAACTGGCTTCTGCGTCAGCCCGCCTCTTACCAGCTGGGGGATCTTTCCGAGTGCCTCCTATTTACGCTACAGCAGCAGCCCGATATCCCGCCAACTCTGGTGGACGATATGACCCGGCCGCCGCCAACATCTTCTTCGTAGCCTCTAGCTGAGTTCCAACGATGAAACTAGTCTCCTTATCATAATCAGGAGGCACAATATTCATGGCGCAAGACAGCTTAACGGTCGAATACAGGATCTGTGGCCGAGGGTTGTGAACTGGTGTATTAAAACGAACCCCAGTGCACCCGGTATTGTAATATTGCCAACCCCGGGCTCCATCCAACAAACTTCCAGCAAACCCCAGACTGTTACTGGGGTTTCGTAACATTAGCTGGGTGTAACCAAACTAGAGAACAAACCGGCTCAGCAGATATGGCTCCAGATAACACTTATTCTGGTTGCGGTAGACCAAGTGGGAAGGTCGAATACTATGCAACTAACGAAACCCCCATTTCGGCAGAGTGATCACATCCTCACTAGAGTCTTCCAAATCTTGGTCAGCCTTAAAATCTTTGAAGATGTGACTGACCTTGACGATCTTCCACCCATAAAGATAAGACAAGACTCTCGTACAGACGGGAATGCTGGTGTACAGCCACTTCCTCTTGTAGAAGCGGCAGATAAAGGCGTCACCTTCAACGTGATCGTCTTCACGACTCAGACTCATCATGTTCGGGTGATGCAGAATCAACCATCCCATCAGATAATGGAATGATAGCTCAGCTCGGGGAAAGTTGTCTTTCCTGCCCTTCTCACGTACCACGTCCTCAGCAAAATCCCTCAAACCCCGCAGCAGGTTATACACCATTGCGGGGAGGAGAGCCAAAGGGCGACCAAAAACCAGTTTTACTGTTGGAAAAATAAGGTTCCGGGTCACCCTCTCCACCGAGCCTGACCCCTCTGAGAACACACAGTCCCTGAGCCATATCATCAAGTAGGCAGTCAAGATTGCCTTGGACGACATCCGGTACACGCAATGCCAGAAATAACTGTACACATCTTCGCCATTCTCATTTGAACGGTGGGCCTTCTCGCATAGTCGGCTCATTTCGGAGGTTACTTCTGCGGGTTTCAGCCCCTGCGGAGTCGTAAACTGAATTTTCGAAGAATCTGCCAGGTCCTGCATGAAGACGTAATCCTTCCAAGCAGTCACATGAGGCTGTGTCTTGCCTTTGTCCTTCCGTTGTATTAGATAATAATGGCTTGCCACCTCTTTGAAAATATCCATCATCTCCGGGTCCTTCTTTTCCAGAACCAGGATCTCTTCATTTGTCCAGAAATATTCCTCGTACGGTTTCGAGCCCCATGGAAGCTTGGACACCTCATATATCTCATGGAGAGCCAATTCCAACTCCTCCACTGGAGTAAAGAAAGTGCCAGTCTGGGTATTGAACATTTCCAAGAGTACAAGGAACATGTGCTTGTTGAGATCCACGCCGACCTGTGTGGCACGGATAGCGGCCGTCAGCCCAATCTCTTTAAGCTCAGCCTTGAACTTTGACAACACCCAAAGGGTCAACTCGTCCCACTTCGGCACGTGGTGATACCAACCTTCAACCCTAAAGCCACCTTTCGGATACATAACCTTCGATGTTAGCATCCGATTTATAAAGGTCGAAGCACCAAAGGCAAAGGTGTCATTAGGGACATCACTATAAAGGCTCCCAGGGCGCAAAGTTCGGCAACTGAACGAGGGCCCGGATCACGAGACGGCTAAGGTATCCCTTTGATTCGAAGTAACATCAATCGAAAGGGTACCCCCCACTGCCTCTCATTGAGAAGGAGTAAGTTCCCATGACATCCTTCTCTTGGAAGCCAAACGGTAGAAGGCCGTCAGCGGCAATTGGCATTCAAGTTGCCGTATGTACAGAACCATGCCCTTCGCAGAGAAGAACCAGTCTTCCTTGATCTTCAGCACCTTCGCCTCAGTGGAGGTCAAGCGGTCACCAAATAGAAAGGCAAGTTTCAAGAAAGTCGCATCCTCGGACTCGACGGATTTCAGTTTGCTGCTATCCATCATACTCTAGAGGAAAATCGGCAACTGATCCCGGATTTACAGCAGTCTCTCGGAAGGTTGATTCAGTAGGATAGCAGCCTTCGCGGGGTTAATAACCTCCTCGTCGAAATCAACTCCCATTTGGCAAAGAGAAGCATCCAGAAGGACTTCATTCAGCAAAGGGATAGTCATCAACACTGACACAGCAAAAACAAAAGTCAGGCAACATAGAAGCCTTAAGAAGACAAAATATTGGGTGTGTCAAGCAGCCTGGTGCATCATCAGGTTTTAAACCCATGCGTATCAGCAGTGAAGCTTCGGCACATCATCAGGACTTAAACCCATGCGCATCAGCAGTGAAGCTTCGGCACATCATTAGGGCTTAAACCCATGCACGTCAGCAGTGAAGCTTCGGCGCATCATCATGGCTTAAACCCAGGCGCGTCAGTAGAGAAGCTTTGGCGCATCATCAGGGTTTAAACCCATACGCGTTAGCAGTGAAGCTTCGGCGCATCATCAGGGTTTAAAACCATGCGCGTCAGCAGTAAAACCTCGACGCAGAATCAGGGCCTAAACCCATACGTGTCAGCAGAATAACCTCACCGCATCATCAGGATAGAAGTCCATGCGTGTCGACGATAAAGAGTTAGGGCACAACAATATGATGTAACTCATCCATGTGCTCCAAACTCGTCTAAAAAGTTGGGAGATCATACCTACCCGTCACCGCAGGCCAGACGTCGGTCGGAGTCATGATGGTGACAGAAGCGTCCTCCTCGACGAACTCCGCATGCTCATTCCCCTTGCTAGCACCACCACGAAGAGTCTTGGGGGCCATCTCGTGAAAGAAGAAGTTATGGTTTTTGGAAAGAAGAACTCTAGAGAAAGAAGAAAGCAAAGTGGAGAAGAACCCTCTCTCTCCATCAGACGCCTATTTATAAGGCTTGGTCGCCTGCGTGAACCGATGAAGGGTGACATCAGCCGCCGCCTCGGGTTCTGTGATGTGATAACTGTAAATAAATCCAAAAAGATCATCATTAATCTTTTTGGTTACTTCGGAGCATTATCATTTGTATTAACTGAGAGGAGCATGCGCTCCATCACTGATGCGCAGAGTAATCATGTGCCTGAACAGTCATGTGCCCCGTTGAAGACACCACCATGCTTCTTATTCAAAGTATTCCAAAACTTGACAAAAAGTTTTAAAAACTTTGAAGGGGGTCTTGTAGAAGCATAGAATTTCAGGAACAAAAATCCTATGCGCCTAACATTACATACGCCAGAAAGCTCAGACGAAGTACTTGGCACAGCAAACAACAAAAGCATAGACATTAAAAAAAGATTTTTATTTCATATAAAAGTCTATTACATATCTAAAAAAGGCTGTACAAAGGAGAACTTCTACAAAAAAAATGACCCTAAGTCTACAGCCAGACGCAGCAACCACCATGCACTCTCAAACAGGCGCATCTATTCGGCATCTCAGTCTAGCGAATCTCTTCGGCGTCTCAGTCAGGCATATCTCTTCAAGAGTCTCAGTTATGTGCATTATGAAGTCTCAGCATATGTGCCTTACTTCGACCCGATCAAGTGCTTCGACTAATGAAGCATTTATTGAGCAGAACCAGGGTGGGTAATCAACCCCCTAGTTGGAGGAAGAGCTCTCCAAAGCCCAAGGAAGAGGAGAGTACCGCAAATTCGCGGCTAAAGGAGTAGCTTTCAATACAACCAGAATGGGCAACACCCACTCTAGCAGGAGGAGGAGCTCTTCCAAAGACCAAGGAAGATGATCGGAGCACCGCAATTCTGATCTACGGCTCTTCCAGTATAACGGAGATGAGGCTTGAGCATCCCGATCTTTGGATGCAACAGGCACCTTCCGTCTGCCTCAGAAGCCCTCGACCCCGACTTTTGGATGTAACAGTCACCTTCACGAGTGCATAAATGAAGACAAGTTGTCGCATCTTCACCCTCGGGAGCATCTCGTCCACAGAATGTGCTTGAACAAACAAGTTTATTCGGGAGGACGTAAGAGAACGAGAAGAAAACTCTCCTTGCTACTATTTATAGGCCGGGCAAATCAAACCCATGTGCCAAGTGGCTGGCTCCCCGAATCCCGTGTAATGAATTTGTATTAATGGTGATGAACCTGACGCTTCGAATTCTGCCAAGTCAAAAATGACTATTTAAAGCACTCGAAAAATGTAACAGTCGGACCAATAATGATGTGTCATGCAAACGGATGCGCCGGTCAGACCGCGCATCATACATACACGCCCATCAGCACCAAGCGCCTGAAAAGGATGTGCCCCACGCGCCCCCATGCGCCTAGTGGAACGCAGATCGATGCGCCCACTTAACAGCCCTTCACCCGTTAAAGAATATTAAATACTGAAGACTGACACGACAACAGCCAGTCCTCGAGGACTGAACAGTTGACAGCTTTTTCAGAAAATAAAGTATTGCTGACATCAGCATTATTATTACTTTCCTCCGGTGGTTACAATCCACGTGGCCGCCCAACCATTTCGTATGCGCCTCCGCAGCCATGCGTCCAAATCTCTATATGCGCCTCAAAATCTATGCGCCTCAGACTTTTCTCTGATCCCTAAAGACATAGGTCAAGTCATTACTGAATCCCCGTATGTACCTCAAAAGCCATGTGCCCAGACTGGTTCGTGACTCCTAAAGGTTACAAGCCAAAGTCTAATCATGCGCCCAATCCTAGGCGCATCATGTCAGATTACTCACCACCAAATACGAGATCTTTGAGCTACGGATACACACCACGTGTCTTTTGACTCAGTTCAGCCGATGAAGGGGTGCTAATCACCCAAGATCTCAACAACTAAAAGATCCTCTCTATTGCTACGTGTCAGCTCGGCCGCTGCCCACAAAGGCAACATGAAGGGTTCAACTCCTCAATCAGAGTGCATCGTCCATGCGCCTCCATCAGCAATCACCACGTGGTATTCCCACAAATAGGTGCATCCTACATATGCGCACATGAGCAACAAGCCTTCAAGCTATAAATAGTGGGATCATTTCCTTCTTCCATACGTACGAACACACAGAGAGACATACCGATAGACAGAGACCGACACACAGTGAGAGAGGCAGATACAGACACTCAATGTCTTTTTCCTTTTCATAAGCTCCAGCACCCAGAGCAACTCAGACCTTCAGAGAACCGAAAATCGTCGTCAGATCGTCAACGGAGTCAACGCATTACCACTCGCTCCATCAACACAGGGACCCGAATAAAAAAAGTGTTCTCCTAGGACTACGTCTAAGTCCTACATTGTAACACTGTTCTATTTGTAATTAAAATTGCAATCAAAAGATTTTAATGTCAAACAGTATAGTGGAGGGCATAAAAAGGACGCTAATAGATAGGGTACAACATTTGCTATCAGAAGTAATCTTACCGGAAAGCTTTTGGGTACGATCTTTGTCGACTACGATCTGGATAAGTTTGGCTGTAGACTCTACGATCCCATGGAAAGAAAGCTCTACAGATGCAGGGATATGGTATTCGTTGAGGATCAGACCATGACCAATACTCAAGATTTTGAGATGCCTTCTGAGGCTGAGAAATTGTCTGAGTTAAAGTTATTTCGCTTCAATCAGTTTCCATAGCACCTCGTAGATGATCCAATTATGGAGGAGCCAGTATATGGAGTTGTTCCCAACCTTCTTCATCAGCCTACTGATGGTGGTTAGGGTAACCGTCAGGAGGATGAGCATGTCGAGGAGGTAGTTCCTGAAGGAGAGGAGGTTGTTGATATACAACCAGCACCAGTCGTTCCATTGAGGAGGAGCGATAGAGAATGTCGACCATCTACAAGATACTCACTGGGTGAGTATGTGCTACTGATTGACGGAGGAGAGCCTAAAAGTTTTGCAGATGCTATAGACGGATGGAGGCTATGTAGGAGGAGATGAGTTCTTTACAGGCCAACTCCACTTATGATCTGGTCTGTTGCCAAAGGGTAAGAAGGCTAAAAAATCGATGGGTGTTCAGAGTGAAGCAGATAGATGATGCTACTTGCCCTCGATAAAAAGTGAGGTTGGTTGTTAAAGGCTACGATCAGCGGAAGGACATAGATTATGATGAGATATTTTTGCCAGTCGTCAAGCAGTCGTCTATTCAGGTGGTGTTAATATTGGCAGCCAGTTTTGACTTGAAGGTCGAGCAAATGAACACAAAGACGACATTCCTCTATGGTGATCTTGAGTAGTAGTTGCACATGGAGCAACAAGAGAGATTCTATGAGAATGATAAGACATACTTGGTCTGCCGATTGAGGAAGAGCTTGTATGGTCTGAAGCAGCCTTCGAAGTAGTGGTATATGAAGTTCGAGTCCTTTATGGGGAACATGGTTATGTACGGACGACACGAGACCACTATATATTTGTGAGGTACTTTATCGAGGATCATTTTATCATTTTACTACTTTATTTTGATGATATGCTACTGGTGGATCAAAATGCTACTAGGATAGCAGAGTTGAAGCGCCAACTAGGTGGAATCTTCTCTATGAAGGATTTGGGAACAACAAAGACAATTCTTGGGATGGAGATCAGTCGAGAAAGAGAGAGAGAGAGAGTCGAAGCTACTAAACTAGTCCGAAAAGAAGTACATTCATCGGGTACTTCAGCATTTCAGGATGGATCAGTCAAAGAAAGTGAGTAACCCGCTTGCGGCTCACTTTAAGTTCACCGAGGAGCACTGTCCATCTACCGAGGATGAAAAGGAAGATATGGAGCGGGTTCTATATACCTCAGCTGTGGAAAGTCTTATATGTACGAGGCCAGACATAGCTCACGCAGTTGGCATAATTAGCATATATCTTTTCGATCCTGGAAGGATACATGGAGTGCGGTCAAGTGAATCCTACGATACTTTCAGGGCACTATCGATTGGAGACTTTCTTTTAGTGGTGACGAGGCAAAGCTGTATGGCTGGAGATGTAGACATGAGGTGATCGACTTTGAGCTATGTGATGATGTTTGCTAGTGGAGCGGTATTATGACAGTTACGGTTACAGAAGTGTGTTGTCTTGTCGACGACAGATACAGAGTACATTACAGCAATGGAGGCTTGCAAGGAGTTGCTATTGATGAAGAAGTTATTGTAGGAAGCAGGCCTAAAGTAAGAGCAGCTATACTTTTGTTACCCCCAGTTTCCAGAAACAGGAGTATTTTTGTCATTTTTCATTTTTAAATTATTTTGGAATTATTTATTTATTTATTGTAATATTTTGGGGTTATTTGAGTCGGGTTCGAATTTTAACTCATTCCGACTTGTATCGGGGACCCGGGGTAGTTTTGACTCTAGCGGACCCACACACTAGTTAGGCATGGCCCACATAATATTAATTTTAGTCCACATGATATTAATTTTAGTTAGTGACTAGACTAATTATTTTGGTTAGTATTAATATGGATTAGTGTTTTAGGATTGACCAAACTACCCCCGACTTAACCCCTTACCAATGTATTAGTAAATAAACTAGAAAATGGGCTTTTAGACTTTTCCTAATAGGACAAAACTATCTTTATGGCCAGCCACAATAAGGATAGGGTTGAGCCTCCCATTTGTCATTATCCATCTATTTTTCTCTCTCTTGTTCTTCCCCAAATTTCTAGAGAGCAAATCCCTATCATTTCTCCACCAAATCAACTCCTTCTTCCACCAAATCTTCTTCTTTTCTCCTCTACTACATGAAAGGGAGGAGCTAGCCAAGTTTGGGAGGATTCGGAGCTCGTTCGTGTCCTTTTGAAATCTCTACGTGTCGGTGTCGTGTCGGAAGGCTTTTCCTTTGAATCTCTCTCCCGAAAGGTATAATCTCTCCTCTAAACCACCCCTACATGCATATAGAAATATTGTAAACCCATAGGAATGACCTCCACGGTTGTATCTCCATTTGTGTCCATTTTGTGTCCATTTGGAGGTCATAGGAGTGTCCTTTGTGTTGTGGATGTGTTCATGTTACATATATAGATTTATATATATATATTGTAATGAGAGTGTATCTATATTTATATATGTAATAAATTGTTCATGATGATTATATAATCAAGTTTGTGAGTGTGGTTCCTCATATTATTATTGTTATTATTGTTGTGGATAATTAGGATATATATTGTGTATTCTTTTTGCTCAAACTATTTAAATCCGTCACGATTTTTATCCACGTTTTTAATTTCAGCCCTAACTTAGAAATGTCAAAACTTCTAGCTCAAAGCTCGGTTTAATCTTCCATTTTTTTTAAGAAGCGTATTGAAGTTAGCTTTCCAAAAACATATATTAATAGGCCTATTTCTTTCTGTAACTTTCTGGAGAATTATTTAAGTGTCAGCTGTACGAAAGACAAACGCGTTCTCGGTGTTTTCGCGATTTCGGGAGTTTTCGGAAACGAAAATGCGATCCGTTTGAAGTTTCGGAAAGCTGACACATAGATCTATAACATACTTTAATTCTAGAATTTAATTCATACTGAGTTGGTACAGTATTGATTATTAGTAGGAGTTACTATTCGACATATGTATTTTGTGCACCCTTGTGTGTAATATAATGTTCTATTTGATTTTAACCCATGTTAATGTATATACATTATGTAACTAAATAGAGAATGCAAGCATGAGTAAATGGTTAAATAAATGATGTATGAGGTGTAATTATCCTATCTAATGTAAGCATGTATAAGTATGGCTTGTAATGAATATGTAGGTTCCATAGTATGTAATGTATGGTGCATATAGTAGTGCAAAGGAATAAATGAATGATGAATGAATACAAGCATGAATGTAATGTAATAATAGATGTAATGTATGCAATATACAAGTTAATGAGATGTAATGTTCTATGTTAACACAAATCCTATATTACCTCATGTACCCCTTACACTATGTTGACACTATCACACTCGACACTTTGTTCACTTACACTTTGATACTCTTTGATATGTATACACTATGTATGCCCATTTAACCCTCACTTGCCCCTTTGCCATGTTCACATACACACACATAGCCTCTTAAATAAGTATTTATAAATATAGTTAACTTAGCTATGTATGTATATTATATATATGGTAGCATATTTTATTATAATATATAAGTTTATATAGCCATTGAAATGCCATGATTATAGACCTAATGTTGAATACCAATATATGCATGTGTATATATGTGTAGACATGTATAGCTTAAAGTAATAGATTACCTAGTGTATATCTAATGTGAATTCTTGCCTATTTGAGTATTGAATAGTTGCATGCTATATAGAGTTGGGTGTATGTTGGCTTGTATAGCCTTGTATTGATGTGTGCTTGCTAGGATAGTCTTGGTTAGGCCTAGTAAGACTTGTTGGGTTAGGACATGACCTAGTTTGACCTAGTTTGACTAGTACAGTTGACCAGAGTTGACCAAGGGTTGACTTTGGCCTAGTTGACCTAGATTCATGTAGAATGTATTGTAGTGCTTTATATTACCCTTCTGGATATGTTGTGACTTGTGCTGTTCTAATTAGGAGCCAGACACCTCTTCTCGGACAGTATCTTTACCTTGGACATTCAGATATCAGGCGAGTACATTCACTGATAGTTTTTATTGTCTTGATATCTACTATATCCGATTCAATTGTAGTATTTTACATGATTCCCGACATGACGGTTCACGAACTAGTATACGTCGGATCCTGTCATGAGATGTTATTTTTGGACTTTCTCGGTATATGGGTATGTGATATTTTTGTGTTTCCTGTACTTATATAGACATTGATTTGGGAGTAGGCTGGCCCCCTGCTCTCGAACCTTGTGTCATGACGTGCCATGTCCAGATCCGTGATACTACTCGGGGATGGGGGAGTTATTAGGGGTTATGTGATCAAAGCCTCCCTGTAACTATATTTTGCTAGCGCCACCCTCACCTCACGTAGGGTGTAGCAGATATCCCTTTCCGGTTATCCAGGTTGGACGGCATGACTCTCCGTTGAGGACACCGCGGATTGTCGGACCAAGTGGATAACCTTCTCTTGCTTCCCTAGCCGATCACATATCGCCCTAATAATTCAAATCACCTTTTTACATTTATTGTCATATCTTATATTTCCAGTTCACCTTTACTTACTGTACTTTCACCATGCTATGATTCATTTCTCATATGCGCTACCCGTTTCATACTGTACCATGTTTACGAGACTAAGTTTTGTTTGAAAGAAGGGTTACAACCCTGGTCCTTGTTTGGTTTAAGGGTTGTAACTCGGATTTCAAATGGTTCCTAAGTCGTCGATATCTTTGTCTTGTATTTCATTATTACTATCTCTTATAGTATTTGTCAATTCATATGGAACTGCTGTTGGTGTTTGTACTTGCTCATTTTCCAGACAGGATACGTTGACAAATTTTACAGATAGCTTGGAGATTTCCTGCTAGCCTAGAGGAGACATATTAGAGGTTGTTTAGTTAGCTATTCTCAGTTGTTTGGAGTTGTATTTATTTTATTGATTACTGTATTTGAGCTTTGAGATGTATTCTGAGTTTGTACCTTAGATACTTAGACTTTTATCTGTTGTATCTCTTTTCGATTTCATGTTTTATCTATCTTCTTTTATGCTCTACCTTAGATGTGATTGAGTTTACATTCTGCTATGTCACCCCCATTCGGGAAGTATAAACCGTTTAGTCTTATACTGTTAGATGCATTGAGACCTAGGATATCGTTCTACCGCCGACACTTCGGTGTAGGCTGGGCGTTGTTACGTTCTCGTGCCCTAACTCTAGGGTACGGGTCATGACACGTTTTTAGTGGTGGCCCATGCAGGTCGAGACTAAAAGTGTAGTGGTGTTCGAACTAGAGTACCACTACAGCTTGCAGTAGGATTAGGATATATTTTGAAGGTACTCAATCATAGTTAGGACCCTTGAGAGATTCCCGGGACGACCCTTGAGAATCTTATTTAACTTCGATTTGAAAACTCTTTTTCCTTGATTGATTTATCTTTACTTTCTGCTATTGAATTTGATTTTGATGGATTATTATTGAATTTGAGTTTGTATTTATTGATTTTGAAGGATGATTATTGAATTTTAAATTTTGATGATAGCTGTTGCATCCGAGTTTGTATTTTCATAGATTTTTGTTCATTTTTGGATTTTGATGTTCGTCGATAAATTTGAATTAATTTTTGAGTATTCATTGTTGATTTAAATTAATTTTGTCAAGATAAAATTATATGGGCTAGGTCATCTAAGTTATGGAGTCTAGTCTTCTACAGTCATATTAGCCAGCATGGTGAGGACATATAGTTTGACTTGGATATATCTCTCGGGTGTGGGAATTTGAGGTTTTCGCAGCCAAGCTAGCGGCATCGCAAAAATGTTAAATACCATGATCTTAGAGGTATGTGCCTAAGTCGAGGACTCTGTGATTATCGTAGCCTTGCTTACTAGTGTGACGAGAATTTAGTGTACCATGATTTTGCACAGACGCATATGATTATCAGATTGTACCTTAAATGTTTTCGAAACATGTTTTCGCTACTTTTGTTTCTGTCCTTCAAAAAAAATTAATTATTAATTGTTTTGTTTTGTTTGCTTCTCATTATTTAACTTAAGAGTAGGTTTGCCTGTTTTTATAAACCTTTGCGTAACTTCTTGCTATGAGTTTCTTTTTAATGCAATGAATCGATAATTTTGCTAGACTTTATCTTGGATTTGATAATTTAGCTCTGGATTTCAAAATGGTTCTTCTTTAAATAGATAAGCAAAACAGATTTTATCGTTATTTCTTCCTTGCTATTATTCTTGTATTAAATAATAATAATAAAACTGTCTTGATTACGTCAATCACCTGCTTGCAATCTTGGTAGGAATCTAAATGTTAGTCTTAACGTAGAAATAATTTTTTTTATATTAGGACATGAGAATATGTATATGAATATATATAGCAGACACTTTGCCTAACACGTATGCATGCTACACTTGATTTTTCCACCTATCTAAATACATATTAATATGTTGTTGATGTTTAAATTGTCAAAACCCCAATATTTCTGGTTCTCTGCTTTTCTATGTTTAAATTCGTAATTTAAATATAAATTTTATATTATTAGTTATGTTTAAATCACTGTACATGTATGTTATACATGGGGTTTCAATTCAAAATTTTGGTTGAGTTTTGTGTTTAAATTTGTAAAATCTGAGACTATGTGCATGTTAACCCTTGATGCGGGATTCCAAATGTTAGTTCAAATTGCTGTTTTATTTCTTAAATATAATATTTGAGCTATATACCTTGTGGGAAGTAGGGATATAAATTTAGGTTTCATATTCTTACATGTTAGTTGTGATAAACATTGAGTTGGTTTTTAATGTTCAAATTTCTCCAAAATCCTGAAAACTAGTTACATGTTAACATTTTTACGTTGATTTCCATGTTTAGTTAAATTTTATATATAACATGTAATATTGAACTGTGTGCATAGATAAATGTATGGATAGTATGTTAGGGTTTCATTTCTATCATGTTAGGATGTATTAGGACCATTGAGATGGGTTGCGATGTTTCAAAACCCTAAAATCTGAGACTGCATTATGTTAATATTTTACTGTTTTGAATGTTAGCTTATTTTCAGACTTTGCATGTAAATGCTGAACTAAAACTGGGTTTAACCTTTCAATACTAGGCTATAACCCTATACAAGGACACACACACCCCCTCTTTATATATATATGTATAAGGTTAGCCATGCATGTTATGAGTAAATAAGTTGCGTATTGTAGATTGTTTAACCAATATGCCATGATTAGTGTAACTTGATAGCCGTTGTTTTGAAACCCAATTTCTCATATACAATTTTATGTATATTTCGTCTACACATATGCCTACTATCTTACCATATTAACCTGTTCACATACACCCATACACACACAAACCATATAACATTACATAATGCCAGCTTTTCCCTCTCTAACGCTCTCTATATATATATTGTGATTGGATTTCAATGCAAGTGACTTTCAATTCTTTAACTTTGAAATTGATTTTTCTGTACCCTTTTAGATTATTGAAAGTTACCTTTCTTATTTTTATATTTTTTTTGAGTACCAGCTTTCACATAGGATGGTAGACTGTCTTATAGTTTTGATGATTTGTTATTTATGTATCTTTTCCAGTTTAGCACTCTAGATTTCTTGTGTGTTTGATACCCTATGACCGTCTTGGTTTAGCATGACTAGTATACCTAGATGAGACTTTCACTACCACCGTATGCAATGATCCTGTATGTCGTCCTTTTGATCACATGATTTTTTTTAATCTGGGACTTTGATTTGTGGGGGTTTGACCTAGAGGGAGTATGGACATTTTAATTTCGAGGATGAAATTTTTCTAAGGTGGGTAGACTTGTAACACCCAATTTTCTAAAATGAGAGTAATTTTATAATTTTAATCATTTATTGATTTGACATTTAAATCATGATATAATTTTTGGTAATTTTTTTAATCATTTTAAAACTATTTAAAATCTTGATTTATAATTTTGATATTTTGCTAGTAAAACCCTAGAGACTGTTTGACCTAGAGCCTAACCATGTGATTAGGATGTTTTAATGTCATTTCTGGCCTAAGGATATTTTGCATTTGACCTCCTTGAATTATTTTGATATTTATTGCGTTGGTGATTGTTAATTTTGACCTTTGATAGGTGTGATGGTTTTGTGTCCGTATCGGATACGTATCAGTTTTTATTTATAAATGTTTAATGTGCCTCAAGGAGATTTTTTTTTATTGCTGATTTTTTTTTGAAAAGTATTTGAATGAGATTGTTTTTTGCATGTGTTTCCTGTGATTGCTTTGTTTTAATTTCGAGGACAAATTTTTTTTAAGGTGGATAGATTTGTCACCCCCAGTTTCCAGAAATAGGAGTATTTTTGTCATTTTTCATTTTTAAATTATTTTGGAATTATTTATTTATTTATTATAATATTTTGTGGTTATTTGAGTCGGGTTCGAATTTTAACTCATTCCGACTTGTATCGGGGACCCGGGGTAGTTTTGACTCTAGCGGGCCCACACACTAGTTAGGCATGGCCCACATAATATTAATTTTAGTCCACATGATATTAATTTTAGTTAGTGACTAGACTAATTATTTTGTTTAGTATTAAATTATTTGGAATTATTTATTTATTTATTATAATATTTTGGGGTTATTTGAGTCGGGTTCGAATTTTAACTCATTCCAACTTGTATCGGGGACCCGGGGTAGTTTTGACTCTAGCGGGCCCACACACTAGTTAGGCATGGCCCACATAATATTAATTTTAGTCCACATGATATTAATTTTAGTTAGTGACTAGACTAATTATTTTGTTTAGTATTAATATGGATTAGTGTTTTAGGATTGACCAAACTACCCCCACTTAATCCCTTACCAATATATTAGTAAATAGACTAGAAAAGGGGCTTTTGGACTTTTCTTAATAGGATAAAACCACCTTTATGGCCAGCCACAATAAGGATAGGGTTGAGCCTCCAATTTGTCATTATCCATCTATTTTTCTCTCTTGTTCTTCCCCAAATTTCTAGAGAGCAAATCCCTATCATTTCTCCACCAAATCAACTCCTTCTTCCACCAAATCTTCTTCTTTTCTTCTCTACTCCATGAAAGGGAGGAGCTAGCCAAGTTTGGGAGGATTCGGAGCTCGTTCGTGTCCTTTTGGAATCTCTACGTGTCGGTGTCGTGTCAGAAGGCTTTTCTTTTGAATCTCTCTCCCGGAAGGTATAATCTCTCCTCTAAGCTACCCCTACATGCATATAGAAATATTGTAAACCCATAGGAATGACCCCCATGGTTGTATCTCCATTTGTGTCCATTTTGTGTCCATTTGGAGGTCATAGGAGTGTCCTTTGTGTTGTGGATGTGTTCATGTTACATATATAGATTTATATATATATATATATATTGTAATGAGAGTGTATCTATATTTATATATGTAATAAATTGTTCATGATGATTATATAATCAAGTTTGTGAGTGTGGTTCCTCATATTATTATTGCTATTATTGTTGTGGATAATTAGGATATATATTGTGTATTCTTTTGGCTCAAACTACTTAAATCCGTCATGTTTTTTATCCACGTTTTTAATTTCAGCCATAACTTAGAAATGTCATAACTTCTAGCTCAAAGATCGGTTTAATCTCCCTTTTTTTTTAAAAGAAGCGTATTGAAGTTAGATTTCCAAAACATATATTAATAGGCCTATTTCTTTCTGTAACTTTCTGGAGAATTATTTGAGTGTCAGCTGTACGAAAGACAAACACGTTTTCGGTGTTTTTGCGATTCCGGGAGTTTCCGGAAACAAAAATGCGATCCGTTTGAAGTTTCGGAAAGCTAACACATAGATATATAACATACTTTAATCCTAGAATTTAATTCATGCTGAGTTGGTACAGTATTGATTATTAGTAGGAGTTACTATTCGGCATATGCATTTTGTGCACCCTTGTGTGTAATATAATGTTCTATTTGATTTTAACCCATGTCAATGTATATACATTATATAACTAAATAGAGAATGCAAGCATGAGTAAATGGTTAAATAAATGATGTATGAGGTGTAAGTATCCTATCTAATGTAAGCATGTATAAGTATGGCTTGTAATGAATATGTAGGTTCCATAGTACGTAATGTATGGTGCATATAGTAGTACAAGAGAATAAATGAATGATGAATGAATGCAAGCATGAATGTAATGTAATAATAGATGTAATGTATGCAATATACAAGTTAATGAGATATAATGTTCTATGTTAACACAAATCCTATATTACCTCATGTACCCCTTACACTATGTTGACACTATCACACTTGACACTTTGTTCACTTACACTTTGACACTCTTTGATATGTATACACTTTGTATGCCCATTTAACTCTTACTTGCCCCTTTGCCATGTTCACATACACACACATAGCCTCTTAAATAAGTATTTATGAATATAGTTAACTTAGCTATGTATGTATATTATATATATGGTAGCATATTGTATTGTAATATATAAGTTTATATAGCCATTGAAATGCCATGATTATAGTCCTAATGTTGAATACCAATATATGCATGTGTATATATGTGTAGACATGTATAGCTTAAAGTAATAGATTACTTAGTGTATATCTAATGTGAATTCTTGCCTATTTGAGTATTGAATAATTGCATGCTATATAGAGTTGGGTGTATGTTGGCTTGTATAGCCTTGTATTGATGTGTGCTTGCTAGAATAGTCTTGGTTAGGCCTAGTAAGACTTGCTGGGTTAGGACATGACCTAGTTTAACTAGTGCAGTTGTCCAGAGTTGACCAAGGGTTGACTTTGGCCTAGTTGACCTAGATTCATGTAGAATGTATTATAGTGCTTTATATTACCCTTCTGGATATGTTGTGACTTGTGCTGTTCTAATTAGGAGCCAGACACCTCTTCTCGGACAGTATCTTTACCTTGGACATTCAGATATCAGGCGAGTACATTCACTGATAGTTTTTATTGTCTTGATATCTACTATATCCGATTCAATTATAGTATTTTACATGATTCCCGACACGACGGTTCACGGACTAGTATACGTCGGATCCTGTCATGAGATGTTATTCCTGAACTTTCTCGGTATATGGGTATGTGATATTTCTGTGTTTCCTGTACTTGTATAGACATTGATTTGGGAGTGGGCTGGTCCCCTGCTCTCGAACCTTGTGTCATGACGTGCCATGTCCGGATCCGTAATACTACTCGGGGATGGGGGAATTATTAGGGGTTATGTGATCAAAGCCTCCCTGTAACTATATTTCGCTAGCGCCACCCTCACCTCACGTAGGGTGTAGCAGATACCCCTTACCAGTTATCCAGGTTGGACGACATGACTCTCCGTTGAGGACACCGCGGATTGCCGGGCCAAGTGGATAACCTTCTCTTCCTTCCCTAGCCGATCACATATCGCCCTAATAGTTCAAATCACCTTTTTTACATTTATTGTCATATCTTATATTTCCAGTTCACCTTTACTTACTGTACTTTCACCATGCTATGATTCATTTCTCATATGCTCTACCCGTTTCATACTGTACCATGTTTACGAGACTAAGTTCTGTTTGAAAGAAGAGTTACAACCCCGGTCCTTGTTTGGTTTAAGGATTGTAACTCGATTTTCAAATGGTTCCCAAGTCGTCGATATCTTTGTCTTGTATTTCATTATTACTGTCTCTTATAGTATTTGTCAATTCATATGGAACTGCTGTTGGTGTTTGTACTTGCTCATTTTCCTGACAGGATACGTTGACAAATTTTACAGATAGCTTGAAGATTTCCTGCTAGCCTAGAGGAGACACATTAGAGGTTGTTTAGTTAGCTATTCTCAGTTGTCTGGAGTTGTATTTATTTTATGGATTACTGTATTTGAGCTTTGAGATGTATTCTGAGTTTGTACCTTAGACACTTAGACTTCTATCTGTTGTATCTCTTTTCGATTTCATGTTTTATCTATCTTCCTTTATGCTCTACCTTAGATGTGATTGAGTTTACATTTTGCTGTCACACCCATTCGGGGAGTATAAACCGTTTAGTCTTATACTGTTAGATGCATTGAGACCTAAGACAGCGTTCTACCGTCGACACTGCGGCGTAGGCTGGGCGTTGTTACGTTCTCGTGCCCTAACTCTAGGGTGCGGGTCGTGACACGTTTTTAGTGGTGGCCCATGCAGGTCGAGACTAAAAGTGTAGTGGTATTCGAACTAGAGTACCACTACAGCCTGCAGTAGGATTAGGATATATTTTGAAGGTACTCAATCATAGTTAGGACCCTTGAGAGATTCCCGGGACGACCCTTGAGAATCTTATTTAACTTCGATTTGAAAACTCTTTTTCCTTGATTGATTTATCTTTACTTTCTGCTATTGAATTTGATTTTGATGGATTATTATTGAATTTGAGTTTGTATTTATTGATTTTGAAGGATGATTATTGAATTTTAAATTTTGATGATAGCTGTTGCATCCGAGTTTGTATTTTTATGGATTTTTGTTCATTTTTGGATTTTGATGTTCGTTGATAAATTTGAATTAATTTTTGAGTATTCATTGTTGATTTAAATTAATTTTGTCAAGATAAAATTATATGGGCTAGGTCATCTAAGTTATGGAGTCTAGTCTTCTACAGTCATATTAGCTAGCATGGTGAGGACATATAGTTTGACTTGGATATATCTCTCGGTGTGGGAATTTGAGGTTTTCGCAGCCAAGCTAGCGGCATTGCAAAAATATTAAATACCATGATCTTAGAGGTATGTGCCTAAGTCGAGGACTCTGTGATTATCGTAGCCTTGCTTACTAGTATGACGAGGATTTAGTGTACCATGATTTTGGACAGACGCATATGATTATCAGATTGTACCTTAAATGTTTTCGAAACATTTTTTCTCTACTTTTGTTTCTGTCCTTCAAAAAAAAAAAATTATTAATTGTTTTATTTTGTTTGCTTCTCATTATTTAACTTAAGAGTAGGTTTGTCTGTTTTTATAAACCTTTGCATAACTTCTTGCTATGAGTTTCTTCTTAATGCAATGAATCGATAATTTTGCTAGACTTTATCTTGGATTTGATAATTTAGCTATGGATTTCAAAATGGTTCTTCTTTAAATAGATAAGCAAAACAGATTTTATCGTTGTTTCTTCCTTGCTATTATTCTTGTATTAAATAATAATAATAAAACTGCCTTGATTACGTCAATCACCTGCTTGCAATCTTGGTAGGAATCTAAATGTTAGTCTTAACGTAGAAATAATTTTTTTTATATTAGGACATGAGAATATGTATATGAATATATATAGCAGACACTTTGCCTAACACGTATGCATGCTACACTTGATTTTTCCACCTATCTAAATACATATTAATATGTTGTTGATGTTTAAATTGTCAAAACCCCAATATTTTTGGTTTTCTGCTTTTCCATGTTTAAATTCGTAATTTAAATATAAATTTTATATTATTAGTTATGTTTAAATCACTGCACATGTATGTTATACGTGAGGTTTCAATTCAAAATTTTGGTTGAGTTTTGTGTTTAAATTTGTAAAATCTGAGACTGTGTGCATGTTAACCCTTGATGCGGGATTCCAAATGTTAGTTCAAATTGCTGTTTTATTTCTTAAATATAATATTTGAGCTATATACCTTGTGGGAAGTAGGGATATAAATTTAGGTTTCATATTCTTACATGTTAGTTGTGATAAACATTGAGTTGGTTTTTAATGTTCAAATTTCTCCAAAATCCTAAAAACTAGTTACATGTTAACATTTTTACATTGATTTCCATGTTTAGTTAAATTTCAGATTTAACATGTAATATTGAACTGTGTGCATAGATAAATGTATGGATAGTATGTTAGGGTTTCATTTCTATCATGTTAGGATGTATTAGGACCATTGAGATGGGTTGCGATGTTTCAAAACCCTAAAATCTGAGACTGCATTATGTTAATATTTTACTCTTTTAAATGTTAGCTTATTTTCAGACTTTGCATGTAAATGCTGAACTAAAACTGGGTTTAACCTTTCAATACTAGGCTATAACCCTATACAAGGACACACACACACCCTCTTTATATATATATGTATAAGGTTAGCCATGCATGTTATGAGTAAATAAATTGCGTATTGTAGATTGTTTAACCAATATGCCATGATTAGTGTAACTTGATAGCCGTTGTTTTGAAACCCAATTTCTCATATACAATTTTATGTATATTTCGTCTACACATATGCCTACTATCTTACCATATTAACCTGTTCACATACACCCATACACACACAAACCATATAACATTACATAATGCCAGCTTTTCCCTCTCTAACGCTCTCTATATATATATATATTGTGATTGGATTTCAATGCAAGTGACTTTCAATTCTTTAACTTTGAAATTGATTTTTCTGTACCCTTTTAGATTATTGGAAGTTACCTTTCTTATTTTTATATATTTTTTTTGAGTACCAGCTTTCACATAGGATAGTAGACTGTCTTACAGTTTTGATGATTTGTTATTTATGTATCTTTTCCAGTTTAGCACTCTAGATTTCTTGTGTGTTTGATACCCTATGACCGTCTTGGTTTAGCATGACTAGTATACCTTGATGAGACTTTCACTACCACCGTATGCAATGACCCTGTATGTCGTCCTTTTGATCACATGATTTGTTTTAATCTGGAACTTTGATTTGTGGGGGTTTGACCTAGAGGGAGTATGGACATTTTAATTTCGAGGATGAAATTTTTCTAAGGTGGGTAGACTTGTAACACCCAATTTTCTAAAATGAGAGTAATTTTGAAATTTTGCAATTTTTATCATTTATTGATTTGACATTTAAATCATGATATAATTTTTGGTAATTTTTTAAATCATTTTAAAACTATTTAAAATCTTGATTTGTAATTTTGATATTTTGCTAGTGAAACCCTAGAGACTGTTTGACCTAGAGCCTAACCATGTGATTAGGATGTTTTAATGTCATTTCTGGCCTAAGGATATTTTGCATTTGACCTCCTTGAATTATTTTGATATTTATTGCGTTGTTGATTGTTAATTTTGACCTTTGATAGGTGTGATGGTTTTGTGTCCGTATCGGATACGTATCAGTTTTTATTTATAAATGTTTGATGTGCCCCAAGGAGATTTTTTTTATTGCTGATTTTTTTTGAAAAGTATTTGAATGAGATTGTTTTTTGCATGTGTTTCCTGTGATTGCTTTATTTTAATTTCGAGGATGAAATTTTTTTAAGGTGGATAGATTTGTCATCCCCAGTTTCCAGAAACAGGAGTATTTTTGTCATTTTTCATTTTTAAATTATTTTGGAATTATTTATTTATTTATTGTAATATTTTGGGGTTATTTGAGTCAGGTTCGAATTTCAACTCATTCCGACTTGTATCGGGGACCCGGGGTAGTTTTGACTCTAGCGGGCCCACACACTAGTTAGGCATGGCCCACATAATATTAATTTTAGTCCACATGATATTAATTTTAGTTAGTGACTAGACTATTTATTTTGGTTAGTATTAATATGGATTAGTGTTTTAGGATTGACCAAACTACCCCCGACTTAACCCCTTACCAATGTATTAGTAAATAGACTAGAAAAGGGGCTTTTGGACTTTTCCTAATAGGACAAAACCACCTTTATGGCCAGCCACAATAAGGATAGGGTTGAGCCTCCCATTTGTCATTATCCATCTATTTTTCTCTCTTGTTTTTCCCCAAATTTCTAGAGAGCAAATCCCTATCATTTCTCCACCAAATCAACTCCTTCCACCAAATCTTCTTCTTTTCTCCTCTACTCCATGAAAGGGAGGAGCTAGCCAAGTTTGGGAGGATTCGGAGCTCGTTCGTGTCCTTTTGGAATCTCTACGTGTCGGTGTCGTGTCGGAAGGCTTTTCCTTTGAATCTCTCTCCCGGAAGGTATAATCTCTCCTCTAAACCACCCTTACATGCATATAGGAATATTGTAAACCCATAGGAATGACCCCCACAGTTGTATCTCCATTTGTGTCCATTTTGTGTCCATTTGGAGGTCATATGAGTGTCCTTTGTGTTGTGGATGTGTTCATGTTACATATATAGATTTATATATATATATATTATAATGAGAGTGTATCTATATTTATATATGTAATAAATGGTTCATGATGATTATATAATCAAGTTTGTGAGTGTGGTTCCTCATATTATTATTGCTATTATTGTTGTGGATAATTAGGATATATATTGTGTATTCTTTTGGCTCAAACTATTTAAATCCATCATGATTTTTATCCACGTTTTTAATTTCAGTACTAACTTAGAAATATCATAACTTCTAGCTCAAAGCTCGGTTTAATCTTCCATTTTTTTTAAAAGAAGCGTATTGAAGTTAGCTTTCCAAAAACATATATTAATAGGCCTATTTCTTTCTGTAACTTTCTGGAGAATTATTTGAGTGTCAGCTGTACGAAAGACAAACGCGTTCTCGGTGTTTTCGCGATTCCGGGAGTTTCCGGAAACGAAAATGCGATCCGTTTGAAGTTTCGGAAAGCTAACACATAGATCTATAACATACTTTAATCTTAGAATTAATTCATGCTGAGTTGGTACAGTATTGATTATTAGTAGGAGTTACTATTCGGCATATGCATTTTGTGCACCATTGTGTGTAATATAATGTTCTATTTGATTTTAACCCATGTTAATGTATATACATTATGTAACTAAATAGAGAATGCAAGCATGAGTAAATGGTTAAATAAATGATGTACGAGGTGTAAGTATCCTATCTAATGTAAGCATGTATAAGTTTGGCTTGTAATGAATATGTAGGTTCCATAGTATGTAATGTATGGTGCATATAGTAGTGCAAGAGAATAAATGAATGATGAATGAATGCAAGCATGAATGTAATGTAATAATAGATGTAATGTATGCAATATACAAGTTAATGAGATATAATGTTCTATGTTAACACAAATCCTATATTACCTCATGTACCCCTTACACTATGTTGACACTATCACACTTGACACTTTGTTCACTTACACTTAAACACTCTTTGATATGTATACACTATGTATGCCCATTTAACCCTCACTTGCCCCTTTGCCATGTTCACATACACACACAGCCTCTTAAATAAGTATTTATGAATATAGTTAACTTAGCTATGTTTGTATATTATATATATGGTAGCATATTGTATTGTAATATATAAGTTTATATAGCCATTGAAATGCCATGATTATAGACCTAATATTGAATACCAATATATGCATGTGTATATATGTGTAGACATGTATAGCTTAAAGTAATAGATTACCTAGTGTATATCTAATGTGAATTCTTGCCTATTTGAGTATTGAATAATTGCATGCTATATAGAGTTGGGTGTATGTTGGCTTGTATAGCCTTGTATTGATGTGTGCTTGCTAGGATAGTCTTGGTTAGGCCTAGTAAGACTTGCTGGGTTAGGACATGACCTAGTTTGACCTAGTTTGACTAGTACAGTTGACCAGAGTTGACCAAGGGTTGACTTTGGCCTAGTTGACCTAGATTCATGTAGAATGCATTGTAGTGCTTTATATTACCCTTCTGGACATGTTGTGACTTGTGCTGTTCTAATTAGGAGCCAGACACCTCTTCTCGGACAGTATCTTTACCTTGGACATTCAGATATCAGGCGAGTACATTCACTGATAGTTTTTATTGTCTTGATATCTACTATATCCGATTCAGTTGTAGTGTTTTACATGATTCCCGATACGATGGTTCACGGACTAGTATACGTCGGATCCTGTCATGAGATGTTATTCCTGGACTTTTTCGGTATATGGGTATGTGATATTTCTGTGTTTTCTGTACTTGTATAGACATTAATTTGGGAGTGGACTGGCCCCCTGCTCTCGAACCTTGTGTCATGACGTGCCATGTCCGGATCCGTGATACTACTCGGGGATGGGGGAATTATTAGGGGTTATATGATCAAAGCCCCCCTGTAACTATATTTTGCTAGCGCCACCCTCACCTCACGTAGGGTGTAGCAGATACCCCTTACCAGTTATCCAGGTTGGACGACATGACTCTCCGTTGAGGACACCGCGGATTGCCGGGCCAAGTGGATAACCTTTTCTTGCTTCCCTAGCCGATCACATATCGCCATAATAGTTCAAATCACCTTTTTACATTTATTGTCATATCTTATATTTTTAGTTCACCTTTACTTACTGTACTTTCACCATGCTATGATTCATTTCTCATATGCTCTACCCGTTTCATACTGTACCATGTTTACGAGACTAAGTTCTGTTTGAAAGAAGGGTTACAACCCCGGTCCTTGTTTGGTTTAAGGGTTGTAACTCGGCTTTCAAATGGTTCTCAAGTCGTCGATATCTTTGTCTTGTATTTCATTATTACTGTCTCTTATAGTATTTGTCAATTCATATGGAACTGCTGTTGGTGTTTGTACTTGCTCATTTTCCTAACAGGATACGTTGACAAATTTTACAGATAGCTTAGAGATTTCTGCTAGCCTAGAGGAGACACATTAGAGGTTGTTTAGTTAGCTATTCTCAGTTGTCTGGAGTTGTATTTATTTTATGGATTACGGTATTTGAGCTTTGAGATGTATTCTGAGTTTGTACCTTAGACACTTAGACTTCTATCTGTTGTATCTCTTTTCGATTTCATGTTTTATCTATCTTCCTTTATGCTCTACCTTAGATGTGATTGAGTTTACATTCTGCTATGTCACCCCCATTCGGGGAGTATAAACCGTTTAGTCTTATACTGTTAGATGCATTGAGACCTAGGACAGCATTCTACCGCCGATACTGCGGCGTAGGCCGGGCGTTGTTACGTTCTCGTGCCCTAACTCTAGGGTGCGGGTCGTGACAACTTTGCTTTTCTATATCCAGAGTACCATTCACCTTGTGAAGAAATAGACATTTCATAGTCGGTCCATGCACATTGAGACTCGGTATCATTGGATACGAGTTGTGGTTGAGAAGAAGGACGCAACGCTCGAGAAGGTCCATACTGATGACAATGGAGCGGACATGCTCACAAAGGTTCTACCAAGGGGAAAGTTTGAGTATTGCAGGCGGATCGTCTAGATGACGAGTTCCTCCACCTAGTTATGAAGGGGGAGGTTTGTTGGTGTGGGTGGGGTTCCTAACCTATGTGGAGAATACCCTAGAGTGCGACGAGCGCCATCCGTGTGTCGAAGAAGCTCGGAAAGTGCATCGATCGCCTATTTTGGAACATATATGGTAAACAAATATATGATTGGATTTCCATATTTACTTTAATCATATATTTATTATTGGATCTTTTATGTAGTGAGTTTTTATATGATTGACTTCCAATTGTGGCAAGCCAATTATGATTGGATTTTTATTAAATATATAATCAATATGTATTGAAATTTTCTGTATATATTGGGCTTCCATATATATTTCCAATATGGTAACCCTTATTCACGTAAGGGTTTATAAAAGGTTGATGCATGCAAGATGAAAAATAATAGAAGAAAAAAAAGAGAGGAAGAAAAGGTGGAAAAAGTGCTTGTGCTACTTTGGGAAGGAAAAAGGACTAGAGGTCGTTTCAAAGAAGGAGATCAATTTCACGTATTTCTCATTGTCTTCTATCTTCGTAGGTGTAATCTATTTTCTTTCTCAGTGAAATGTTGTGATCCGTTTGGATTGGGAGGAGCTTGTAGAGGGTGTATTCTCTTTATTCCATTAGTTGAGGTTCTTCCGGGTTGGACTCCGATCGTCCCATGGGTTTTTCCATCTGGATTTTCTACGTAAAAATCTCTGTCTGCGATTTGTGTTTGACATTTTTGGTTTGTGTGCTTTTGCTCGGTTCTCTCGCAAGGCTCTCTGGTTTAGGGGAACGGTTTCCATGCTTCGCTCCTAATAGACTCCTATCAAAAATAAATTTAATCCTCATGCATTCACAATATTATATCCAGCAGATATAGAAAAAAACCAGAAATGGGTTCAGTAAATCATATACTCATGATGCTTTTCAGATTGACAATTTTAAGGAAATATGGATATCTGTTATCTGGGATGAACAAATGGTATTTTGTCTAGTTAGCTTAGGTGTGTTACTGCTCCATCCATTGATCACCATAACAAAATTAACTTAGGCTCCATACATATAAAGCTGCAGCCCCTAAAACAAATACACTATTAGACATTAGCCATTTACCAAGTACCATGTACATATTTATAGTACCTTCATTAAAAAGATTATTGGGGCAACACTTGGACATTATATCTAGCCATTTAAGAATTTCAAGGGCATGAGAAAATTTAATATTGGCTATTGTGGTTGCTCAAACAACAGTACCAAACTTTAGCTGCACACCATTTTTTAAAGGTTTGCCACATAATCAATCAGAGTTATCAGGCCAACACCTGGACACTATCTAAATATCTAATTGTCTAAGAATTTTGCGGGCATGAGGGAATTTGATGTTGACAATTAATGGTGACTCATGGCGCTAGGGCATGGTTTCATTTAGTGGTTTGCTAAATTAAATGTTCAATATGTCCATTCGCATCATTATGTAAAGAACATAAGATTATGAACGAGTATATTGCTCCTTATTTCCTGCAATCGAATGAGATTGCTCCTTAACTCTATGATTTTAACGACATGGCTTCCAAATTGCTTTTGGGGAGAAACTTTTCGAACAATAACGTTCATTCAAAACAGTGTCATTCGCACAATCAAAGGTAACACCTCATGAACTCTGGTTCAAGGCCTAGCTCAACTTGAATATTATTCTAGTGAGGGTGTATGTCTTATGTTAATTAGCTTTTAAATATCAAGATTTAGAAGTTGGGCATTATGACCACTACGACGATGTTTACATATAGGTTATGCCATGAAGAATAACGCTCGAAGATTTCTTGATCTAATTAAAAACCAACTAGATCATCATGTCTCGATATGAGGACTTCTTTGAGGATAAGTTTTTCAGAGACAAGATCGTGATTCTTGTAGAACTACTATATATTATAGAAAAATTAAGGAACACAATGCTCCTAAACTAGTTGAAAATACCAAAGGGGATGGTAATATGAAGGAAATGACTTCTCTGGAGGATGTCATTGCATAACTAGATCTGCTGAGTCACATAAAAAGAGAGTGAGAAAACCGAATAACTCGGGAGATGACTGTCACGTATCACATGGAAGCAAGTCTACTTACCTTTGATGAGGTGATAAAAACTAGATATGTTTTCTAGAAGGAAATATTTAATGATGAGATTAACTTTATAACGTCCAATAACACTTGGGTGTTAATTAATCTGCCTAAATAAGCAAAGTCGATTGGATGCAGACATATCTTCAATAAGAAGATTAGCTGATGAATTGTAGACAACTCCAATTATAGGCTAGTAGAAAAAAGTGTTTGTCAGAAACAGAGGATCAAATACTTTGATAAATTACACCACTCACTTGGATGACAACTATTAAGATGTTGATTGGGCTTATTGCTGTTCAGAAAATGATGATTTACCTAATGGATGCGAAGATATCATTCTTGAATGTTGATCTGAGTCATCTGACAAAAGAGATATACTTGAAGTAACACGAAGGATAGAAGGATTTCTTGTCATTGTACTATAATACAAGGTGTATAGACTAGTAAAATCTCTCTATGGTATAAAGTAAGCTCCCAAGATGCAGCACGAGAAGTTCGATGACGTATTCAATGTACATTAAAATAGGTGTTAGTCCCGAGCTTGATCAAAGATGGTAGACTCGATGTCGAGATCAGAGGTTCATACAAACATTTCACCTTCTGATAATTCTCGAGATCCAAGAGGAACACTATAGTATGAATCTGATTACAAAAGCAACAATAATCAGAAAATAAATCTCACGTTCTTCCTCACAATCGCAGTTGATGACGGACAGAACTGAGTTCAGAAAATAAATCTCACGTTCTTTCTCGCAATCGCAGTTGCTGACGGACAGAACTGAGTTCAGAAAATAAATCTCACATTCTTCCTCGCAATCGTTATTGCTGACGGACAGAACTGAGGTACAACTTAGATGAAGAAGAAGAAAGAAGAAGAGAAAAGGTTCTTACTGGGATAATTAAGATCATCGTTGCTCAAAGCAAGATTCGCTCCAACACAATCTGCTTCCAGGAACCAGCAAGTTCACGAAGAACTTCTGGAACACTCGTAAGTCATTATTTGAGACTTGAACGGGCTTTCTGGACTTTATGGACTCCCTTTAACTTTCTTCTTGGTGCATCATTCAAAGAAGGCTAAGGGGCTCTATTTATAGAGTGGAGTGAGACTTCACCTCTTCTCCAATCCGATGTGGGACTAAAATACCAATACTCAAAATAGAGTTTGATATTTTAGATGATCCTACAATCAGCATAGAAGTGTGCCAGTCCATGCCTTCCCCTCGAACACTTCCGTGCATGCACGAGACATCCTGGAGTCCGAGTCCGCACAACAAAAATTAACTTACATCTTTGTTGGAATTAATCCTTTTTTCTTCTTGGAAAATACTTCCACATGACACACACTTGTGCCCCACCACACCTCATGTGCACACCTCAACACAAGCAATTCATTATATTGAGATACTCACCATTTGGTGTAGCCGATGTGGGACTATCTTTCCTAGTCCAAAGGCAAAAAATACCAACAATCTCCCATATATCTCAATATATGGGTTGAGCGTTCCCCACAGTGACTATCCATCATGCATTAGGAGAGATGTCGCTACGACTTGAATCTTTCCGCATAGGTTACATAACAGCATGATCCAAGAATGGACTAAGTCTTGAATTTTGCACCATAACTGCAATTCTTCCTACTCACATAATGACATCAACTGTGCTTCTGGCTGCACATTAAAGGCCTTGTGCCAGCCTGGTTTCAGTGTATAATTTTTGGGCGTCTATAAGTTTATCCTCAAGAGACGGCCTGATATCTCTGTCCATACACTATAGGTGAGTTCTTTATAAAGAGTCATGGCATGAAGCATTGCGCTTCTCTGCGGTGCTACGTCGCTATGATATGGCTTAAAGCCGAGGCTTTACCCCACCTGGGTACCTCATCGTAGTGTCATACTATTATAGCATGAGGACACAAGTCTCTTTGTAGTGCCAAACTACCTAGCATGAAGCCTTGCGCTTCCGTACGGTTTTACGCCGCTATAACATGGCTCGCGAAGCCGAGGCTTTACCCTACCTGGTACCTCTTCGTTGTGTCATGCCACTATAACATGAGGACATCATCCTCTTTGTAGTGCTGTCTACCTCTCTTTATTATGATTATCATACAACATTAGGCTACCTGCTTATTTGCGGTACTACTCCGCTGTGACTTGACTCACAAAGTCGAGACATTACCCATAACCGGGAACCTCATGGTGGAGTCACCCCACTATAGCATGGAGTTACACTCCTTGTAGTGCTGCGCTATATTCACTCTACCTGAGAACTCATTAAGGCATTTAAGCTAACCTTCCCACAGGATCCGTTTTTTGTAGAAAATAATAGTAGACAACAGTGGTTGTAGGTTCGTAACCTTTCCATGCAATAGAGGACAAGTACCTACCGTTCCTGATATTCTTCCGATTAATAGTCCTCCCTTGAACCAAAAGCTAGATGCCTAGTAGATTTCTCTTTGAAATAATAGCATAAAACTTTATGGTAGGAATGTAATAACACCATATCAGAATGCCTGCAAGCCTATTTTACAAGTTGTGTCATCGACTAGCTGACGCTTGAGGTCCTTGGTGAACGGATCCGCCATGTTCTCCTGACTCCGAACATCAATCACTGCAATAACACCCCTTTTAATGAGATCGTATACTGCCCTGTGCTTTAACTGCACAGTCCTTATTTTCGTGTTGAAGAGGTCATTTGATGCCACCGTCGCAGTCGCCTGGTTGTCGTAGTATATCGATATCCTCGGTATTTATGCTCTAACTACTGGAAGATCATACATAAGCTCCCGAAGCCATTCTGCTTCCTCCACTGCGGTATCAAGTACAAAGAACTCAGATTCTATTGATGATCGTGAGAGCATAGTCTGCTTCTTCGATTTCCATGATATAGCAGCTCCACTCATTGTAAAAATGTATCCACCTGTGGACCTCTCGCTCTCCACTTCTGAGCACCAACTGGCATCACTGAAGCCTTCTACTATCGACGGATCTCCGCTGTAGTACAGTTCATATGTCTGAGTCTTCTTGAGATATTTCATAACCCGTTTTACAGCTTTCCAGTGCTCAATGCCTGGGTTGCTCGTGAAATGACTCAGCATTTCCACAGCGAAAGCTATGTCAGGCCTTGTCGCAGTTGTAGCATATATCAAACTCTCGAATATGCTTGCATACTCCAGCTGTCTGACGCTTTCCCCTGAATTAGGCTTCAGCTTCAGATCATACATGTACGGTGTATCGATCCCTGGAAGATCCTGATATCCGTAACGAGTGATCAACTTCTCAACATAATGAGACTTTGACAGTGCTAGTCCAGTATCTGTCTGTATGATCTTGAGTCCCAAGATAATATTAGCATCCCCCAAGTCCTTCATACTGAACTTCGTCGAGAGGAGCTTCTTTGTCTCCATGACACAGCTTATATCCGTACCTAGGATTAGCATGTCGTCCATGTATAGACAAACGATGACTCCTCTTCTGTCAGCAAACTTTGTATAGACACACTTGTCTGTTTTACTGTCCCTGTAGCCATTTGACCTTATGACTTTGTCAAACTTCTCATGCCATATTTTGGGAGCTTGCTTTAAACCGTACAGAGATTTTACCAACTTGCAGACTTTGTCTTCAAGACCTTTGATGACAAACCCTTTTGGCTGTTGCATGTAGATCTCTTTAGTCAGCTCGCCATTCAGGAATATTGTTTTTACATCCATCTGATGTATCACCATCTTATGTATCACTGCGAGAGCAATCAACATTCTGATGGTGGTCATCCGGGCTAATAGAGCATACGTGTCAAAGTAGTCGATCCCCTGCTTCTGAGAAAACCCCTTTGCCACTAGCCTGGCCTTGAACTTGTCAATGGTTCCATCAGCTTTCATCTTCTTCTTGAAGATCCACTTGCATCTGATAGGTTTTGCTCCTTCAGATAGATCAACCAACACCCAAGTGTTATTGGAGGTGATTGATTCAATTTTATTGTCTATCGCCTCCTTCCAGAAAATAGTATCTCTGGTCTTCATAGCCTCATCATAGATAAGCGGATCTGCTTCCATATGATAGGTGATGAAGTCATCTCCGAAGTTCTTCGGCCTCCTCGTTCGCTTCGACGATGGCTCAGCGAGTTCTGGTTCAATCGTTGTCTCCTCAGTAACAACTTTATCTTGGACAACTGGCTCATTGAAGATCTCAGTCACCTTTGCACCTTTATCATTCTTCGGAATGTCCGTTAGAACAATGTTCTTGTGCCTTACAAACTTGTCTTCAAAAAATTTAGCATCTCGAGATTCGATGATATGATTTGACTCAATATCAAGAAATCTCCGAGAATCACTCTTCTCGGCATACCCCAAGAAGATCGTCTTCGTAGTCCTTATCCCCAGCTTCTGAATTTTCAGATCTGGGAGCTTCACATAAGCCAGATACCCCACACTCGAATGACATTCAAGTTAGGTCTGACTTTGAACCAGAGTTCATGAGGAGTTACATCTGAAGATGCATATAGCACTATATTTAGAATAAAAGTGGCCGTCAATGCAGCTTCTCTCCAATAGCATTTAGGAAGACCCGCAGTTAGCAGCATTGAGTTCATCATTTCTGTCAACGTTCTGTTCTTTCTCTCCACTACTCTGTTAGATTGAGGAGAATACGGAGCAGTAGTCTCGTTTATGATTCCATGTTCTTTGCAGAATAATGTGAATTCATGAGACCGATACTTCTGTCTCGATCACTTCTTAGTCTCTTGAGTTGTTGTCCAGTTTGTCGTTCAGCCTCGGCCCTGAACTCCTTGAACGTCTCGAACGCTTCGTCTTTAGACATGAGCAAGTAGATGAACACGTACTTTAAGAAGTCATCGATAAAGGTTATGAAATACTTTATCCCGACTTTTGTAGAGAATTGCTTGAAGTCACAGATATCAGAGTGCACAAACTCCAGAAGATCTGTACTTCAATTGACCCGATGAAAGGGTTTCCTTGTGATCTTTGTCTGAGCACATACTTCACACTTCTCTACCTTACCCCCACATTTGGAGATAAGTCCTAGACTGGACATTTTGTTAATTCTTTTACAATGAACATGTCCTAGCATATTATGCCATAACTCAAGATAATAATCAGAAAGAGCGATTGCATTGATTATATTTGACTAGTTTACAAGCTGAATTTTGAACATCCCTTCGGTTTGAAAAGCTTTTTCAAAGTATGTTCTCTTCTTGGACATCACCATCTGGCCAGCATTGATGTCCATCCTCAAGCCTGCGTTGCTAAGCAGGCTTCCAGAGATCAAGTTCTTTGCAATCACCGGAACGTACTTCATACCTTGAAGCGTCAGAGTGTTCCCGGATGTGAGTTTCAGCTTCACAGTTCCGATCCCCAGAACTTCAGCTTGGGTTTGGTTCGCCATGATAACTTTCTTAAAAGTTGGCTGGTATGTGACGAACCATTCCTTGCCAGAGCAGACATGGTAGGTCGCACCAGTGTCTATCCACCAGTCAGAGTCAGCCCCCACAGATGTGACCTGAGCAATCATAGCAATAATGTTATAAACTATGGAAACCTTGCTAGGCTCACCTTGCTCAGCTTGTTTGGGTTTGTATTTGTATTCACTCTTATAGTGGCCCTTCTTGCCACAGTTGAAGCAAGTTACGTGGGACTTGGACTTCTGTTGCTTGAACGAAGGACCCTTCACTTTTAGATTAGTGGAGTCCTTCTTCTTGTGATAAGAAGCCACCTGCTTCCCCTTGAACTCTCTTGTCTGCACCAAGTTGGCCTTAGCTAGTTGGTTGGACAGAGAGTCCATCTTCTGTTGAGATCGCATTTCGTCCTCAACGTGGATCTCTTGTAGGTGATCTTCCAAGCTAATGTCCAGCTTCTTTCGATGCATTCTAGCATAGAAGTTGCTCCAACCAGCAGGAAGTTTTGAGACTATCCCTCTAACGACAAACTTGTCGACGAGGTGCATCTTCTCGTCATCTAACTTCTGGCGCAACTTTAGGAATTCCTTCACTTGAGGTAGCATCGCCATCTCGTCTTCGAAGAGCCACTTGTGGTACTTCTCGATGATGAAGATTTTGGACCTGTTCTCATCATCTTCATATAGCTTACCCAAAGAATCCCGATCTCTTTGGCTTTCACCTTCTTGGAATATGAGTCTGCCAGAGAGTCTTCCATAGAATTGAGAATCAGTAGTTTACATATGCTATTTTCTCTCTTCTATTTGCTCTGCTTGACGGGTGCAGCAGCAATAGCATCGGCAGTTCCTCCTTCTGGAATCGTCGGTTCATCCTCAATCAACACATTGTCTACGTCCACGAGTTAAAGATTAAGGGTGACCTTCCTCTTCCAGATTTGAAAATGTTCTCCGTCGAATTTCTCTAACTTGTTAAAGCTGGTATCGATGAGAGAAGCACGAGAGTTTTCCATCTACAAGGATCTTGCTTTGAGATTGTTAGTCCCGGGGCTTGATCAAAGATGGTAGACTCGATATCGAGATCAGAGGTTCATACAAACGTTTTACCTTCTGATAATTCTCGAGATCCAAGAGGAACACTATAGTATGAACCTAATTACAAAAGCAACAATAATAAGAAAATAAATCTCACGTTCTTCCTCGCAATCATAGTTGCTGACGGACAGAATTGAGTTCAGAAAATAAATCTCACGTTCTTCCTCGCAATCGCAGTTGCTGATGGACAGAACTGAGTTTAGAAAATAAATCTCACATTCTTCCTCACAATCGCAATTGCTGACGGACAAAACTGAGTTACAACTTAGATGAAGGAGAAGAAAGAAGAAAGAAGAAGAGAAAAAGTTCTTGCTAGGGTGATTAAGATCACCGTTGCTCAAAGCAAGATTCGCCCCAATACGATATGCTTCCAGGAACCAGCAAGTTCACGAAGAACTTCTGGAACGCTCGTAAGTAAATATTTGAGACTTGAACGGGCTTCCTGGACTTTACGGACTCTCTTTAACTTTCTTCTTGGTGCATCTTTCAAAGGAGGCCAAGGGGCTCTATTTATAGAGTGGAGTGAGACTTCACCTCTTCTCGTATCCGATGTGGGACTAAAATATCGATACTCAAAAATAGAGTTTGATATTTTAGACTATTTGATATTTTAGATCATCCCACAATCAGTATAGAAGTGTGCCAATCCACGCCTACCCCTCGAACACTCCCATGCATGCACGAGATATCCCGGAGTCCGTGTCCGAATTTGAATCCGCACAACAAAAATCAACTTACATCTTTGTTGGAATTAATCCTTTTTCCTTCTAGGAAAATACTCCCACATGACACACACTTGTGCCCCACCACTCCTCATGTGCACACCTCAATACAAGCAATTCATTATATTGAGATACTCACCATTTGGTGTAGCCGATGTGGGACTATCTTTCCTAGTCCAAAGGCAAAAAACACCAACAATAGGCACATACTATTTTAGTATAGCTAATGTATAATATAATTTCCCTGAACTATATACTTGTCTTTAGCATATATCGCCCAACAAAATTGTACATCCATATACTAGTTTTTAAGTGTGAATTATGAAACACGGATATCACAAAATGGTTAAGAAGTGTGTCATCTCCTAACTTGCTTTGTAATAAATACAAGACAAAAACTACATGGATAAACAAAAGTGACATCTGTGTATCCAATTCCATTTTATGTTGCATCTTCCCAATGTCCATGCAACATAAGATGTAGCATAACTATTACTATTAAGGAAAAAAAATCAGGAGCAGAGGTGCAAAGCATTATCATAAGCATTTAATTGTTGCCACTCACATAAAGTGGTGAATTTTCAACTAGTTGTAGAAATGGCCCATTCAGTAACAAGCTATATTCCCAAAAACCAAGAGTAGAAAACGAAAAGCATACTACTTTCACACTTTATACTTCAATGACTATCTATAAACCAATACAATAGTTCTTGATATCGACTTGAAGGTTATTCTCAAATAATCAAAGGTAAGAAACATCCAAGAAATTACAAAAGAAGATTGGCACATATTTCTAATGTCTTAAAATTTAATTGTTCTGAAAGATTCTACTCCTCTTCGATCTACATCATAAAATGATCTACAAAGAAAATAGCTAAATGATTTAATAATTATCAGCCTCAGTCATCTATTCAAGCAGATGGATTACTATAGAAGTCAAATCTTAGCAAAGAAAAAGTAAAATAAAAATTTGAAAAGGATGATACTTTGTATTGTTTGAGGGCTTCTAGATTGTTGTAATTGTTAGCATTCAATATTTGCCTCTCCCTCCTTTCTATTACTCATATGTCTTTTCCCTCCCATGAAGCATGGCAATGAAGTCTATGATATGTAAGTCCAATGTACTAATTGAATACTACCTTGGTAAAACTTATGAAGATGTCCATCCACGACTACATCCCTAGAGATAAAGCTACATGTTTCTTTATTTATTTAATGGTACAATGTTGCGCGCAACTGCATACAACAACATTGCTAATGTTCTTTTAGAATATTGCCATACCAAAACATGGATATAAGAATAGGTATAGAAGACCATTTTATACTGATATAGTAGCCTGCCAATAGCTTCTACTCTGTGTAGCACTTGAGAAGGTAAGTGGAGAAGAGTAAAAGGAAAATTGACAAAGGTCAAGTAAATTCAAGAAGCCAATAACAAATTGATCCAACTAAATATGTAAAACCTTAGTAACTAGATTGTTTGCAGTGTTGCTTTATGTTACTGTTCACAGTATTCAGATTGTTTCCCTAATGACATTTTGCCTATACACAACATAGAAACACTCCCAACTTTGCCAAGATTTTAGAAGTTAGTAAGCATGATTCTAGTTAGTTGTTTTGTTGAATGATGCTATACTTACCCTCGAAAATTCAACAAGCGGAGAGCTTCAGAGATGAAGAATCCATGTAATGGTGTTTTTTACATGAAAATCGTTCGACAAGAAATGGGTGGATCCAATTAAGTCATAGCCCCTAATATATATATATATATATATATATATATATATATATATATATATATATATATATATTTTTTTTTTTTTTTTTTGTTTTTGTTTTTTTATATATATATATATATATATATATATATATATATATATTTTCCCTAATATATATATATATATATATATATATATATATATATATATATATATATATATAGACACACACACACACACACCCACAAAAAAAAAATATAGACACACACACACACACACACCCAAAACACAAACCAAGATAAAACTTGGTAGATAAAGATGAAAAAGATTACTACAATTCCATCTCTATATTTACCCTTAAGATTTTCAAGTATGAAGGTCCAGGGAAGCTCATTTATCAATCCTATCAAGGATAAGGACATAAAGCAAGGTACAAACTAACTTGAAGAAGAGAATGCACATGAAAAATGTGCAATTTTATTTCATAATATAAACAGCTGGGTAGAAAAACTTTTTCCAATAACTAAGATACACCTGTTAATTAATTAACAACGTCCTGCTGTGTGTCCTCGTTTTTGAGTAAGATCATATAAGTATACTTTGATGATGCCAGTCTGTATACTCAGTTTGGTAACCTACAAATTTTAAGAATAAAATTAAATTCTCACCTCCATGGAAATATTATATGCAATTGTCATTCAATGTGAAAATGAAACTTGAGATCAATGATGACATAAAAGCAGTTACTTTACACAGTGATCTCATGTTAAAAATACATAAAAATTAAACCAATTTAGTCATATTTGACCAAGGAAGATGCAATCTCTTGTAAAATGATGAATATCTAAAAGTGGCAACTAACCAGTCATTTGTAGCTTGCCTCATCTTTTGTGTCTCTCAAGGTCTGAGTTAGCATGGGGCTAGTAAAGAAGGTTGGTTTCATTATCAAATAGAAATAGAAGTAAACCCTTCCATATCTGCTGAAAAGGTCTTTAAGATCACATGACCAAGTACGGGATGACAAACGAACAATATACAACTTGCGTCTCCAAAGTGATCATCATACGAGGCATATTTCTACTGTAGACCTCAAAATGATCAAGATTCATTTGTAGCAAACAAAGATAAGAACATTGCAAGCTCAGTGTATTCAATAGTGAGCAGCTCTATATACAAATATAAAGTAAAAGCAAAAGGAACCAATATACGAATCCAAAAAACAAAATAAATGCACGTTAGAAATATATATTTGCTACGAGAGAAGAGTTAGCACCAAAGAGGAAGATGCACGAAGTGTTGTCCCTAACAGTGGATATGGCCCAAAATTTAGGAGCCAGGCTGGCCCGACATGTCCTTTACCTCTACTCCCAATAAACCCTAGTCCTTTGACTCCTATCCTCCAAATTCCATGACAATAATCTGCAAATCGTTAATTTATGAGTTCAAAATTCTATTTATACCAAACTACCAGAAGATCAAGTAGGTCACAACAACCAACAGACCTATCTTTATAAATACACTTTTATTTAGGGAAAAACCCTAAAGATACTAAATCCACTTTTCTTTAATTTTCATCAACCATTAAGTTTCCTTGGATATTTATAAATCTAACGTTAGAAATCCAAAATTTTCCCAATTATAAGATGGAGTCTCAGTACATTGTTTTGTTGTCCTGCATGGCTGCATGACTCATCCAATTCTGCCAATACATTAACTTTTGACCTAGCTAGGTTGAAAATACAGGGGCACAAAGTTGGATACATACACAATATAGATTAGGAATATGACAATTTTAGAAATTTAGTTATGTGTACTTATGGATATATAATAATATACGCATGAAAACCTACCATTACATATTTATACATTAAAACTTAATATCTAATAACTATACATTTTATAGGTAGTAACTAGATTCCAAGTGGATTTGATACAAAAGAATGTCTATTTCTCATATCTTAATTGTGTTTGGCATGACTACTATGTACCATGCAAGAATCACTTCCAACCATGGGCAAGCCATAATCGGCATGAGTGTCGAGAAAGTATTGTGTCAAATACTGCTAGGTACGGTACATACACGGTCCTCTAGAGGAGCATCCGTGCAATATAGTTTTTAACTAATAAAATATGTTTCTGCTTTGAAAACACCTTGGCTGATCAAGGCTTCACCCTACTCATTTTACAGGACCTTAGCCTGTGTAGCATAATCTTTGTCCTAAAGCTCTTACATAATAACCCCTTTAATTATACATGAAATCTTCACAAGCAAACAAGTTATATAAGCTAGACTCAAAGCCTTCTTCCTAAATTGTGAAACTTAATCAAAAATGATGAATGAGAGAATTGAGGTTAAAGGAAAAACTCTTACGGACTAAGATCTTGATTCATGAACTCTTCATAAAGCAGATAAAATATGCACAGTAGGTCCAAAATAAAAAGTAAAAAAACTTAGGTGCTCACTGAAGCGAAGTGGGAAGGAAAGGAATATCAACTGAATTTCTACCAAAACCAAGATCAAAGAAGATTGTCCAAAGCAACCTCACAAACATTTATGCTATAAATAGTTGAAATCTCATAAGACATGCACACATAGTGTTGACAAGAAGACACTCTACATTTTAAAATCCACTCAGAACATATTACTTTGTTGTCTTGGCTTATGGAAATTTGAATATTTTTTCACTCAAAATTATTGACAAAACAAATTTAGTAGATGTATTAAAATTTCTTTAGCAAATTTTAGGAAAATTTAGTGCATTGGATTTGCATAAGAGGTTTGGTCAGATACATTAAGAAAAGAAAAAAAAGGTTATGCAGTGTTGGTGTTTTTGCCTTTGGAACTAGAAAGATAGCCCCACATGGCTCACACCAAAAAGTGAGTATCTCAATATATAGCTTTATTTTTATTGAGATGTGCACATGGGGCGTGGTAGGGCACATGGGTGCCATGTGGGGGGGTTTTTTTTAGTGGAAAAAGGATTAACTCCTTTATGAATTATTTATGCCTTTTGTCATGCTCATAGGATTATTTTCTTAGGAGCTAAGCCCCGAAGGTCAGACTTGGGATCAAGAGCACAAAGTGGCACTTTGTTGGCGCACTTAGCACGTCATCATTGGCACATGGTGCTTTGTGCGCTGTTGACGCACTCGTGCGTGAGTCGCATGCGCTCGGCACATGGACGGGAGCATGCACGGGCCATCCGCCGGCAATACACGTTTATGCGCATGTGCCGCTGTGGGATGCGTGCATATACTGTCGCTACTGCGTACATACATGGCTGTGCGCCTACGTTGCTGAGCGGCTATGTATACAGGCGCATGGGCTGATGGGCTGTTGGGCGCATGGGCGCCGTTGGTGCATTATCAGGCTGATTGGAAGATTTAAGCGGTTATGGAAAGATTAGGTCAATTATTCAAATCCATCTTTTGTGGGATTTGAATTAAATGCAGTCAAATCTTTCTATTATTCCCTCATATCTTTTAAGAATTAGTTGGCGGTCAGGATTAGGGTTAGGGCTTCCACCCAACTCTATAAATACTCTATTTGTGCCTCTTTTGATGACTTACTTCAAAATTAAGGGACGAAGAGAGTTGTATGGCCGCTACCTTCAGAGTCCATAAGAGTTCGATAAGTTTGTACAGGATGTGACGACAAGCGTTCCAGAAAGTTCCCTCAGAACTTGCTGGTTCCTGGAAGTCGATCGCGATAGAATGAATTACAATAATGATTCTCATCACCCCAGTAGAGTTTGTTTTATTTCTTCATTCTTCTTCTTCTCTGAGTAGCTTAAGGAAATTAGGAGAGCAAACTTGTTTGGAAATAATCTCTGAAATCCTACAAAATCAGAACAGAGACCAAATTTATTTGCAAAAGGTCTCTACTTCTTACTGTTGCTAAATCAGAATAAGAGAGCAAATTTATTTGCAAGAAGTCTTTATTTTCTGGTTGTTCTTCCATCTACATCTATTTGGAGAATAACAATCTCAAAGCAAGATATAGATTCGATGGAGAAAAATAGTACAAACCTTCTAGACACAAGTTTTAACAAACTTGAGAAGTTTGAGAGGAAGCATTACGACGACTGGAAGAGAAAGGCCAGCCTTAGTATTCAACCCGTGAGCGTAGACTATGTGTTGACAGATCCTGGGCCTTTAATTCCAGAAGGTGAAAATGCTTGAAGGGTCGCTGAGGCTACTGCTTGCCAGTCAAAGTGGAGGAGGGATAACAATCTATGTAAGTTGCTTATCTTGAACTCGATGGAGGACTCTAACAGAGTCATACCGCAAGACGGTCAATGCCGAGGATGTTTGAGATTTTGTGGGGGAAGCTTATAAGG
>JANAVB010021000.1:12715831-12720938 GCA_029216955.1 Iris pallida | reverse complement strand
CTTCAACTGCCGCGAAGCATAAGCGATAATCCTTCCGTGCTGCATCAGCACACAGCCCAAACCCTTGCCAGAAGCATCACTGTAAATCTCGTAACCTCCTGATCCTGAGGGTAAAGCTAGTACTGGTGCTGTGACAAGTCTTTCCTTCAATTCCTTAAAATGTCGCTTGACATTTATCAGTCCAAACAAATTTCTCATTTTTTCGAATCAATCGAGTAAGCGGCTCAACTATTCTGGAAATGTTCTCCATGAATCTTCTATTATTCGGCTAAACCAACAAAACTTCGAACCTTAGCTACATCTTGGAGTAGGCCATAATTTGACTGCTTCTATTTTCTTAGGATCTACTGTTATTCCTTCTCCACTCACTATGTGTCCCAAGAAAGAAATTTTTTAACGAAAATTCACATTTACTCAACTTCCCATATAGCTTTTCCTGTCGTAGAGTCTCAAGTACTATCCTCAAATGTTCTTCGTGCTCCTCCTCGTTCTTCGAGTAGATCAATATGTCATCAATGAACACGATCACAAATTTATCCAAATATTGGTAGAATATTCTATTCATCAGATCCATAAATATGGCCGGAGCATTTGTCAATCCAAAAGGCATGACTTGGAATTCATAATGTCTATATCTGGTTCTAAAAGCAGTCTTTGGTATATCTTCTTTCTTAATCTTCACTTGATGATAGCTTGATCTGAGATCTATCTTAGAGAATACAGTTGCTCCTCCAAGTTGGTCAAATAATTCATCGATTCTAGGAAGTGGGTACTTATTCTTAATTGTCACTTCATTCAGTGCTCTATAATCTATCACCAATCTCAGACTCCCATCCTTTTTCTTTACAAATAGTACCAGTGCTCCCCACGGAGAAACATTAGGTCTGATAAACTCCTTAGCTAGCAACTCCTTGATTTGTTTATTTAACTCCACCAATTACTCCTTATTCATTGGATATATCTTCTTAGCAATAGGGGTAGCTCCAGGAATTAGATCAATATTAAACTCAACGGCCCAATCCGATGGTAATTCGGGTAACTCATCAGGAAATACATCTTTAATTCATTCACCACCCTTGGCCATTCTTCTATTACTTGGTTCAAAAGACTCCTTAAACCTCTCTAACTCCTCTTTATAAAACTCTTTCTGTGCTCTAACAAACTCATGCAACTTCCTACCAGGGATGGTAAATTGAACCATCCCTTGTCCACAATCGATAATTGCCGATGTTACTGTTAACCAATCCATTCCAAACACTAAATCATAGCTATTCATAGAAAAAACTAATAGTCTAGCCCAAAAATTTATTCCACCCATTTTTATTGGACAGTTTCTACAAATTTGACTCACTTCTACTACACCATTGCCCGTAAGGATCTTCAATTTTCTAACGAGAGGGTGAGTCTCTATATTATATCCAGATATAAATGATGCAGATATAAAAGAATGAGTAGCTCCAGAATCAAATAGTACTAATGCACGGCTATATGAAGCGAGTATAGTACCTGTCACCACGTCCCCTGGTATTCCTGCTTCATTGTTGTCCATCATAAAGGCTTGACCGTGGTTCTTTTTTTTCTTGTTGTTGTGGTTCTGACCAGCCTTTTGAGCCTGATGAAATAGATGCGCTTGAGGTGCCAATGCTGGTCTCTGCTGATATCCTATAGGAGCATGCCCTGGCGCTTGTGGTGTTGCAGCAGCATTAAACCTGGGCTCATTATTCTGAAGAAAGGCCTTTGCTGAAATCCCTGGTTTCTGGATCTCTGTCCCTGTGCATTACTCTGTACTTCAGATCTTCAATTATTTTAGGGACACTGGTTCAACCGGTGGTTGGAGGATCCACACTTTAGACACTTTTCCTGAAGTCTTCTGCAGTTATTCTTCGTATGCCTTGACTTCCCGCAGTAAGAACAACTTAGCGTGACTTTATTCTGCTCATGCTGAGCACGCTTCTATTGTCCTTGTCCCGAAGTCCTTCCTAGAGGTGAGCCAGTCTCTAGACTCCGCTTTTGTCCTCCAGCCTTTGAGTTATTCTTATCATTTTGCATCCTTTCTTGGTCTCTTGCAGCTTCGACCACTTTTGCATAAGTTTGACATCTGTAGGGGGCAACCTTCATCTTCAGTTTATCGTCCAGTCCTTCCATGAACCGAACTACCTTTGCCTTCTCCGTAGTTACCATGCTCGAAGCATATCGGTTGAGTCTTGTAAATTCCATCGAGTATTCATCGATAGAAGTCTTATTCTGCTTTAAATGTAGGAATCTCCTTTCCAGCTCCAACTTGGCGCTCGGGGGAAAGAATCTCTCTTCAAATTCTTTCTTAAATTTTTCCTAGGATACAATATCGTCAGATTCTTCCGGGTGCAAGGAGCTCCACCAGATATCGGCTACATCGTTCAGTTGAATCCTCACTAGTGATACTATATCGTCTGGCGCGATCTTCGTGCCCTTCAGTAACCCTTCGGTGGTTCTAATCCACTGTGTCGCTTCCATAGGAGTTTCAGTCCCCATGAACTCTGGGGGCTTAATCGTCCGGAAATCCGAAATGGTCCGAACCTTAGGAGCAGCTGCGATGTCCAACCTTTCCAATAACTTTGCAGACACAGCTTGGGAAAGTTGGATCTGTTGGGTGTTAGCTTCCAAGTTTTTCTGAAAATTTTCCATAGCGTCTGTCGAACGCGTCTCGGTGGTTTCCGTTTGCAATATATCGGGATTTGGTGAAGAAGACATTGCCTAATTATCAAGGATTGGAAAAATCTTAATATAAAATTGGAAGAGGATCCTAAAATAAGTTAATCACTAAAGAAGATGAGCTTGAACAAAATGACAGCAGTTGTATTATAGATAATCAGAACCAAAAAGAAGCATATTTTATTCATTTCACAAAATATGGTACAATATGCTCCAAGGAAGTCCTTACAACTTCTATTTCTGAACCTTATACAACACTATTTACATCTGTTGTGAATTCCAAAATGTTGTACAACAGACAAAAATTTCCCTTATACATCCATACATCATATCTATATATACATATCTGCTGATCCTTCAAAATGCAGCGCAGCAGACAAAAAGCTACCCCATTCCTAGCTGTCGTGCCAAACCCCTTGTCAGCTTTAGGTAGGTGATCTCGAGAATCTTGTCATAAGGGTTGATCTCCTCCCATTCACTTATGGTCCCTTCATAGCCATAAGTGAATGGAGATGAACCGTCCTTCGCAAGGAAGAATATAAGGCGTAATTCCTTCTCATAATAAACCTCGGCTCCATCTTCAATGTCTCGAATCTTGGGACGCAGGCGATAGAAATATACTCCGAATACTGGAAGTTCCTCATCGTCGACCACTAGCCAAGATCTTCGGGCAAACTGTTCATATTCAGGGAAGGTTCGGTCGCTCCCGTCCCAATAAATGCTTGGCATAAATCGAGCCATGACCTATACCAAAAATCCTCCAATAAGAAATCTATGACATGAAATAATGTGTCATCAAGTTTAAAGAAAGTTTAATCAAGATTTATATCCAAACTTTGCAAAATCCTCGATTCTTCAATCTTCAATTTAAATATTTCTGTCCTAGGGTAGTTCAAGTAAGTCCTCAGAATATCTAATATCTACCTATACAATCTCCTTAACCTATACACTATCCTTAAAGACTAGACCTGCATGGGCCACCAACCAAAAAAGACGTGTCACGCCCTCGTTCCCAAGATGACTCGAGGCACGTGATACTTCTCCCCAGGCTACGCAACTGTACAATGAACACCGTATTGTACACTGTGACTGTCGCCTGTAAGGTCCAGGATAGGCATAGATATAAGACATAATCACAAAAATTCTACAATTGATATGACATTCATTTGTCCCATAGTTACAACTTGATCAAGATTCATCAAAACACATATTATACATATTCGATTCATTGTTCTTCAAAACACATAATTTACATAACTGAGAATGTTCTCAAAATGAAAACTACAATCCATTAGTTCCACGTCATTCGTAGAGTTCGTTCTCGGTGTACTCCAGATCTCCATCCCGATCTTCAACAATTCCTAGTGAACAAAACTAGGTCGTCAATACGACGAGCAAGCCCTCAGTCAAAGGAGAAAGTTATGAATGTGGAATGATAAGACAAGAGAAAACAAAATATAGTAACTTAGAGCAATTAAACTCATACCTTGTGATATCAGTCAAGAAGTAAGTAGTTTCTCAAAATAATGTCACAAAGGACACGACAAGATCTTTCTAGACCTAAATGCAATTTAGATAAACTTTCTGGATCACACACACTCGCCTAGCATCTCAACAATAATCCCATTTGCCCGGGATCAGGCTCGTACAAAATGGGTTGGTGCTTAGATTTTTCAGCTATCTGTACTATCACAAATTGATGTGATTACAAGAAAGATAACATCATGAGTGGTTTCCGAATCATCTGGGTCGAGTTATCGCATCATGTGTTATAACAAGAAGTTCGTATGAGTTGAACTTTTCCAAGAATATTGAACCCATTCATTAGAGAGCTGAGCTGAACTCAGGGCCTGGATATCTAATGAATTGACAAGTATTCTGAGCTGAAACTCAGGATAATATACAAATGGATAGCTGAGCTGAAACTCAGGGCCTGGATGTCCAATTGCGATAAAAAAAGTGAGCTAAGCCTCACCCGAGATATTCGGGCGGCCGCACGAACACCGTATCAGGGACTGATCAGTACGAAAAATGAAAATCATATTGCAATAAAGTCAGCCGGGTGTGATCCAACGGTTTTTCTCCCAAACCCCATGCAACCTATTCTAGACATTCAGACTTCAAAGAAACTATCCCCCAAACGGGTGTCCTAGAAGTCAAGTCACATTCAAGTAATAGTTTCGTCTTTTCCGAAACTAAAGTAGTCCAAGAAGTGTTGGAACCAAGGCAAAATTCCAAGGTATCTAATTGGACAATGATTCCAAGAATTCCTCCGATATTATAGGTCGGAGATGGATGGTTCCAATGGTCTAGAACTTGAGTCAATAGTTTCTAAAAAGTTTGAAAACTCGGAAAAGACTATCTCCGAAAATTCCCAAAAATTTCGGCAGAGTCTCCTTTGTATTTATTGACCCGG